>JAKWJA010001991.1:0-17058 GCA_027704765.1 Solanum habrochaites | reverse complement strand
AATAATAACCCACTAATTAACTTAGGTTACCTCTTTTAACCCCCAAAGTAATTAGGAATTATAACATTAACCCTCTAAATTGATAATTAAAGCCGGGACTGGAATAGTCAAAAGATGTCCCTTAGGAAACATATAAAAAGAAATCCGACCCAGACTGGATTGCGCAACTGCGACGGCCCGGCGTGCCGGGCGACGGGTCCGTCCTGCCAGGTCGTCGCAACCGTCAGAGGGACTAGATTCCACTCATAGGTCTGTGACGTCGTCACGCCTGTGACGGTCAGTCGGCCATTTCGTCGTCTGACGGTCGAGAGTCGATTTTCAGTACCCAATTCAATGTTTCCAATTGTTTTGAAACGAGGACCCTGCGACGGTCCGTCGTGGGGTCCGTCGCCCAGCCTATTTTTCCAGAAATAAGAATTTGTTGCTCAAAACGGACTAAACAGGCGTTACACAAGACACGAATGAAAACAAATATTACTTTTGAAATGCAGCTTCTGGGAAACGACTAGATGAGACGAGCGAATCATGACCAACACGAATTTTGATAACATTTATAAATTCCCGAAACCCACGATAGAAGGAGAAAAATATATCTAATATAATAGGTATTTTGTATGTCTTTCAGAGCTTTGCAATTCTTTTCTATGTAAAATTATTGCCCTCAAAATATACTTAAAAAATGCGGCCCTCCCTCAAATCACCTGAGATATAAAGAATTTTTATGAAGGCTTTTAAAACTACATAATCAATATGTTATCCAGTCCTTTCAAGGCATGTTTGATTTTCAACACCATGCCACCAGTTCTTATTTTACCCTTTTATTATTTTCATGTGAGAAAACATTCCTGAAAGAAAGGAAGAATACATTAATATACTTGGAAACAAAACCAATATAATCAGTGTTACCATGCATCTTAAAATATAGCTTTTTACTACGGAATCTCATACTTGTAAATATCAATATCCAGCTTACAGAATGAGGTATAATTTAAACTATTCATAGAAGATGTAATCTAAATGTGAAGTCATGTACTCATCTTGGACCAAATCAATGCATGTAGAAATGATATAAAAGGATAAATTCATAAATTATGGTACATGCTGACATCCATTGAGGTTTGGATGAGAACAAGTATAATAGAAAGAAGAACTACATGCAAAAATCACTGGAAGAAGCATTCTAAGCCATCACCCTCACCCACCTCCAATAAATAAGAATAGAAAAAAGACTGAGATTATAACACAAATATTTAAGACTCAAAAAAGTAGAATCAGAAGAACTTCAGATGATCCGATCAGGACCGTGCTCAAGTGTTGTCCATCTATGCCAACAAAGAAACAAATTTCCCAAGTTTCTGTTTCATACTTTGTTCAAGAAAAAAACTGCAGCAAACACTCCCTAGGAAAAGGGATCATGTGTACAGAGTAACACTAACAAAGTTTCCACTTGGATGTAAGACATCTGAGTAGAAAAAATATATCCTAATAAACCTAACAGATGAAGCCAGAGTCATAAAACCTTTGTTCATCCTAATTGAATGTCAGAAAAATATAGATTTCAGCACCATGCCACCAAGTCATTGTTTCCCATTTTTTATAGGTATAGGATGTCAGGAACATTCCTTAAAAGAAGGCGTCATACAATAATATGAATATGAGGAACATTCCTAATTGAAGGGTCAAGAAAAAATGAATGAAGCTGAAATTTAACAAAAAGAGGGGACATGCAAAAGTTCCCACTAAATATTAAGTTATGTAATGTGCGCATAGAAAGAAGCAATAACACATGAAAGAAACTCAATAGTAGAAAGGCTAGAAAGAGATTAGATAGATGAACTTCTTTATTAGCAACAAATGAAAGAAAAGGTAGGTGACAAGACAAGCTGGGCAAGTTCAAGGTGACAAAAGCGAACAGAAGGCATTATTAAGAAACTCACCACACATGATGATCAAATCAATCAAAATGGTTCAAAATCTTACTTCCGTTTGAAAATACAAGTAGCATTGAACATTTTAACCATTTACAAATCAAAAGTCACAAAAAAGAGTAGTAAGAGTTATCATAAATCATTCAAAATCTGACGCTCATGATTCACATACATGACTATGCTATTAGTACCAACCGAGTCGAAACATTCCCAAAATGACAATGATTTTGGTCTAAAGAAATTCATCAACCAATGCATCAACAAGAAACCTCATGCATCTATTCATGAACAGTCACTCTATCTTTGCAACAATCAACGTGAATCAAATATTCACAAGTAATAGATGATTTAACCTTAAGAAGGACATCACTCTCTATCCATCATCAGAATCGTTAATAAGAAATTAAAAAAATAATATTAAAATGGAAGAAATAGAGAACGTATAAAACTACAAATTAACATAATTAAAATAGATTAATCCAAAACAATATCTACAAAAACATCCACAATATCAAAGCCCGACAAGGGTACACCAATCAATAACAAGGAATAAAACTACGCCCGATAAGTGCACAATCACAATATGCAGAAACAATCAACAAAATGAGTACAAGGGAGGCACTCCCATCAAAAAAAGGAAATTACGTGTGTCCTCACTCTAAAAATATCAAAAAGTATACGAGGGACTACCAAAGCAAAAATATTTTTGCACGTTTATAATAATCAAAAGGGAAAATATTGAGAAGGGAAATGTCATTAGGAAGTAGTTTGATAGAAAAATTGATCTTAGATTGTAATTGAGCATAAGATGAAACTAACCAACACTTACTATATTTTTGAAGTACTTGGTAGCCTTTGGAACATGCTTAAAGTGTGCCTTGACACTTCACAATGTTTACAAATTCATGCTGAAGGAGAACTGCAGAAGAGTCTGTTTTGATGTTTCTGTTATAAGCTGTTTGATATGAAATATGTCCACAGCAGATGGATGGTACTTGGTCTCAAGACGAACTGAAGGCACAATGAATGTTTTTCTGGTGAACCGTATAAGTACATTTTTCCTACATTTAATTCAAAACTAAAGTGAAACCGAAGAATACAAAATATATTTTACGAACTAAAACTTATGGACAAGCTTGTAGCTTGCACAAAAAATTAATTAAAACAAAGGGAGAAGATAAGGGAGAGGGGTGAAGGGGTAGAGTGGAGATAGAAAGTACTCAGAAGAATCTGATATGAATTGGAGGAGAATTGGGCATAGGGCGTGATGACAGACATTTGTCGCATATAATGCATTGACTTTGGATTGTAAAACAAAAAAAATCAGAATATAGAAGGTGAATAATTTGACTAAGTTTGCTTTCAACACATGAATGAGGAGAAACTTAGGAGAACTTATGTCACAATTATTCAAGTACTACATACTCGGTACGTTGTCCGATTCGTTTCAATGACAATCTGGATTTCAGCACCATGCCCCGGTCTTCATTTTCCTATTTTTCATGTATATGAATGTGAGGAGGGGGCAACTTCAGGAACAGAAGGCGTGTTAACGTTAATACCCCAAAATTTTAAAATATACCTTTGAAAACAAAAAAATATAATCATGTGTTACCATGCACATCTAAACAAAACTTTTATATTTCTAATTCATTCTCTTATTGTAAATATCAATATCCATCCCTACATAGACCCGGTATAAATGTGTCCAGTTAATGGAAAAGATGTGATATAATGGAAGTCATGTTGTTGACTTATCTTGGGACCAAATCATTGCGTTGTTGTCAGAAATGATTAGAAAAGGGATAAATTCTAACGTTCTTAAATTATGGTACGTACTAACATCTATTGAAGTCTGGATTCAAATAATTAAAATAGAAAGAAGAACTATAAAACCCAGTCTCTTAACTCAACTAACTGTTCATACTTAATTTAGTCAAGAAAAATAAAACAAAAAATATGGATTTCAACATTCATGCCCACCGGTTTGGTTTGTGGTTGTTTGTTTTCCCCGGATATAATTTGCATGTGAAAAAGATTGAAGAATATTCCTAATTTAAGGTTAAGAAACTATAAAAGAAGTTAGAACTTGACAAAGAGCAGGAGCATGAAAAAATGTTCCAACATAACATTAAGTGTAAACGAAAACAACAGTATTATGTGATGTGCACACTGAAACACACAATAACAGATTAAAGAAGCTCAATAGTAAAAAACTAGAAAAAGATTAGATTGATGAACTTCTTTATTAGAAACTAATGAAAGAGAAGTTGGGTAAATATACTACCTTTCTTTGACAACTCAAGAAAGAATTGTGCCAAAACCACACAGATATAAACAAGACATGGGACAACAAAGATGCAACACTTACACTCACCATAATCTGAGAAGGCACACAAAGGGCAGACCAGAGATATCCATATGTTCTAATGAAGTAGGAACGCAACGTCCATTTGGTTAGAAATCTCCCAAAGAAATGTGTTAAGATTGTTGTAATATAGGATTAGAAAGGTGTGAGGGGAGGATCATTAAGGTATAAGGGACTTACTAAAACCGTCCGTCGCTTCATCACTACAAAACAACCTCAGAGAGTTTCAACTTTCTCCACCTTTTTTTCACTTTTGGTGAAACCCATTTGCACTAGTCCACACAGGTTGGTGCAGAGACTGTGTCTTATTCTACTCTTGATGTCCCAAAACCTCAAATTCAAGGAAGGATTTTTAGGCCAATTGGACTTCAAGAATATCAAAGAAGTCCAAAGATTGTTTCTCCAACAAAACTCAATCAAGACCAACATTTCAAGACAAGCTGGGCAAGTTCTAGGTGACAAAAGAGAACATAAGGCGTTAATTATTCAATAACTCAATACACATAGCCTGAAAATCAATCAAAATGGTTCAAAAGTTTACTTCCTTTCCAAAATACAAGTAGCATTGAACATTTTAACCACTAACAAATTAAAAGTCACAAGAGAGTTAAAGAGTGGGACAAATCATTCATAAAGCCTTATTGCTTTGAAAATGAGAGTGATGCTATGCGTGAATTCTTCATTAGATATTAGTACCAACCAAGTAAAAACATTCCCAAAATGACGATGATTTTTCCCTAGAGAAATCCGTTACCAATCCATCAACATGCAACCTCATGAATCTATTCAGGAATGGCTACTCAAAACTTAGACAACATCAACGCCAATCAAATATTCAAAAGCAATACATGATTTAACATTAAGAAGGACGTTACTCTCTATCCATCATCGGGCATCGTTAATACAAATTTTATTATCAAAGAAAAAAACAAAGAAACTACAAACTACAAATAAACAGGGAAAAGATTGAGAAGGCAAATGTCATTAGGATGTAGTTTGATACAAAAAAATGTTTTGGGTGAGAATAAGAAAAAAATAACCAACACTTACTATAATGTTGAAGTACTTGGTAGCCTTAGGAACATGCTTAAAGAGTGCTAAAGAATCTTTCAGAAAACTCAGCATCGATCTTACACACCTGAAAGTTAATCAACATTAAGCAATAACATTCAAGGGAGAGATACAAGGTGGAAGAATACAGAAAACTCTAAGCCTTAGTTCAAATTTTTAAAAAAACACTTGTTTGAATTACCTGAGAAAAGTTCAAGCCTTCACCATGAAAAGTAACTTCATTTTATCAAAATAAATTCACAAAAAAATATTTTCTTAAAAACTAAAAATTTTATTTATAGCTTATGGACACTATACAACTTTGTTTCTGTTTTTTTGGAATTACCCTTTGATTGCATTTATTTATCTTTTCCACTAATCCTTTCGTGTCTCTGCATTTTTCTATTCTTCTTATCAATCAAGTTATTTCTCTAGGAACATCTCCAATATTTTTCTTAGTTCAGATATAATATAAGTTTTCACATTGAGGAAATAATTTTTTATGGAAGTAAAGCATGACAATTGTGTTATTAACATTCACTGTAAACAATGGTTGACTTAATGCTAATAGTAAGTAATAATGCAACTGTTGAGACTTTAGACTTGGCAGAGTTTCCATATGAATAAATGTCATGCACCTTGCTTAGGTTAAGTACATACCTCACATTGCAGCTTGCACTGCACCTTAGATGGTACAATTATATCACTCAAATGTCACAAACGATGCCAACAGAGAAATATTACTTCAGTGACATCTAAAGTCATCAAACTAATATGTGAGTATAACATTTGAAAAACTTCAATTTATAAGACATCAAAAATCATCAAAATAATGTGTGATTATAATATTAGAACAATGTTAAAATGAGAGAAAAGGCTATATTTTTAAATTATGGTACAAGTAATTTAAATCCATCGAGGTCTGGATGAGAACAAGTAAAATGGAAAGAAGAACTACACGAAAAAATCACTGGAAGAAGCAAAAAGTACAAAAATATTCAATTATTCTAAAGAAATAATCCACCACCCTCGCAATCACCTCCTTCAACAGAGAACAGAAACAAGATAGGGAATACAATACAAATGACAAAAGACTCAAGAAAATAGAATTAAAAGAATGTCAAATGATTAGGTCAAGACCAATTGCTCAACGTACTATCATTACGCAAAGACCAAATTTCCCACGTGTCTGTTTCAATGCATACTTTGTTTAAGAAAAAACTGCAGAAGAACACTTTCTTAGAAAAACGATCATCTGTCGTAATAAAGAGTTGCAATAATAAAAAAGTTACCACTTTGATCTATGACAATCATAGGATAATATACCCTAATAACTAACTTTACGAGAGGAGATAGTCTAAGATACCTTTGGTCCTCCTAATTGAAGGTAAAAAAAAAATGAAAGAAGTTGTAACTTAAAAAAAAGCGGGAATATATAAACTTCTTTATTGGGGAACTGATGAAAGAAAAATTGGGTAAATTTGTTACCTTTTCTTTGACAACCTATGAAAGAAAGTTTGGCAAAATTTTGAAATTCTTTCATCTTCATCTTGCAAACAGTTGGACATTTAATTTAATATGAACTTCCACCTAATAATGTTACATGCAAATAAAGATGACAAAAATTCTCACACATGAAAGCTAAATATAAATGTTTGATAGTAAACCCAAACCTTCATATCATTTAGTATTAGACGTGAAAGAACGATCTCTTAATCATGCATACATATGCTCTGTCCATGGCTCTAACAGATTAGGTAAACGAACTGCCAGCTCTCCTCTCCACATCGACAGTGCAATTTCATCAAACTGTTTAAGATGGTGCATTCTCCACAATAATGAAAACAAGCTGGAGATTTGCATCACTACGAAGTAATATACACACACATGCATAGAACTTTTTACAAAAATCTTTAATAATAGATGACACTCAAATCACCCTCAAAACAAGTTAACAGAGTAAGCGGCGGTCGTTAATTAAAATACTCAACTCTTAGTAAGGTTCGGAGGATCATATTTCATTATACACCACAAATTAACTTCCATTTCACAATTAAGCAGAAAGGTAATGGCTCCGGTTGGTACTAACAAATAGTCCACATGTAAACTTTTTTCACATAAGAAATCCTCTCATTCTCATTACATTTTTAAAATTCAAGAATCATTCAAGTGACAACAACTCAAATTCAAAAGATGACTCAACTCATTAACACATTGACATGCTCACTTGACTCCAATGGAAATTTTCAAAATCACCACTTTTTCAGCTTACATGGCTTCACATGAAAGAAGTGTCCTAAAACCGAACACACATATAAACAAGGACATGGGGACACAAAGATGAAACACTAACACTAAAAAAAGAAGCATCTCATTACCAAAATGTCACCAATAGCTTTCCAATATTTTTCATCATTATTGACCTCAACTCCATTTGGTTAGAATTCAAAGGGAATTTGTAAACTTTTAATATAGGATTAGGAAATGTTAGGATATATTTAGTATAAGTGATAACACCATCCTTGAACACTACACCAAGAAAACATATTCAACTTTCACCATTTTTCTTCACTTTTCAAACCCATGCACATCCCACACTATTTTTCATTATGCTTTTCTTATTTCCACTCTAGATGCCCCACATACAACCATTTTAAAATTTTGGAGCATTGTAGGCTTATTTATTCAATTTCTTTCTGTAAGACTTCCCATCCAACTCTCAGTTTTCAAACCCATGCACATTCCGCACTATTTTTCATTATTATTTCTTATTTCTACTCTAGATGCCCCACATACAACAATTTCTACCTTTTTGGAGATTCAAGTCTCATTTATTCATTTTCTTTTCATTTTGTCAAATCTTGTCTGTCATTAAGAAGTGCCCAAGAAAACTCTCAAGTGCTCTCTCTGAGAGAGCAGGTAAGTGTCTATCAAGCCTCATGTTTAGGCATCCCTTTAAATGAATTTCCCATAACAGCATAAATTTAGCATAAAAACCTCGGCTTTCACAACCACAAATTCGAGGACGAAAGGGTTCAAAGAAGTGTTACTTTTTAAAAAAGGATAAGTCTTGTAATATAGTTGCCAATAAAATAGATTAGGCTCAAAGGGGACAACTAAGGATATATTTAGCGCAAAGGTGGAATTCTTAAGTCAAGTGGACTTAAATAACATCAAAGAAATCCTAAGATCATTTCCTCAACCAACTCAATAAAGAGAAATCAGGAATGTTCGATGGTAACAATAGCAAACACAAGGAATTAGTCAATAATCCCACCAATGGGCCGGCAAATCAATTCAAGAGAAAGTTCAAAATTCTTACTTTCTTATAAAAATACAAAGTTAGTAATTGACGAAATTTTAACAAATAACGAATATAGGAAGTCGAAAAAAGACGTTGTCACAAATCATTCAAAACATGCTCAACCCATTTAAAAATGGGAGAGGTATTCTCATAAGTCCTGTCATGACTAAGCCTCTTTGTACAAACCAAGTCAAAACCTTCCAACAAGATTTATTATTTTCCTTGAGAAAGTCGTTCAAACCACTTAATTATTAGGAACCTCATGCACTATTATGGAATTGGCTACTCAAACTTCGTCACAATCAATGCCAATCGAAAACTTACAATCAATCAATGATTTAAACTTAATCACAACGAAAATCAAAAAAATAAACTAGACCAATTAAACACAATATCAATAGAAACATCAACAATATCAAGCTCTATAAGGGCACACCAAAACAAATAAAAGTACGTCCGACAATGGCACAAAGTGATGCACAAGCAATAAACAAAATGATTACAAGGGAGGCACCCCCAACTGAAAATGAGATTGTGTCCTCACGGTCAAGAATACCGAAGCAAAAGAATAGTAGTTTGATATTACTATTATCAATACAAAAAGATTGACAGTGAAATTGTCCTTAAGAAGTAGTTTGTTATGAAAAAACAGTATTAGAAAATAGTAATTGAGCATACGATGATACAACCATCTTCAAGTTCCATAATCTTATACACATGTGAAATATAACACACTAAATACCAAACAAACAAACAAAAAAATGTGATGTAGGAGACTTTTTGATCAGTTAAGGAGCAGTATTCCTCAAGGTTTCTACCACCCTTTTCCCAGGATAATTTCTAAATAGGAATCCCCCATCATTTGAAAAGACATTATAATATGTGACAACATATACTTATTTATATTTAGACTATAAAACTTACATCACCCTCGATATTTTATTTATGATAAGATTCCTGTTATGGATAAAATGTCTATAAGGAGTTTTGGTAGATCATTCATACACAAAATGGATGTGAATTTATTACTTTATGCAATATTATTGTTAAACAATTGACTCTTTTTCAGCTTATTATTATTTTTACTGTTTTTACTTATTTTAGTTTAATGCTTCCTGTTTTGTACCTAGATTAAGTAAACTTTATTTGCTCAAATTCCTCAAGTTATTGACCCCATTTATGGTAGTTAGTGGCTCCTTTTAAGATAGTTAATGGAGTATGTTCTTATTTAGTGTTAATGGTTATGTTTTTTTCCTTGTCAAAATATAGACATTCTGCAGAATTTAATATATAGCTGAAATTAATAAGTTTACACTATTTTTTTTCAAATCAAGTTCTTGAGTATTTTGTTCTAGCAGTTGTATCAGAGCCTCGTTTATATTACATGAGCAAAATGTTTTTACCTACAACACAAATGGCATCCAACAACCTACCTTTAAATCCACCATCACTTTCCTGGTGAAAATTATGTTTACCAAAATCTGTTTGTGAAGGCAAGCTTTGTTGAAGCTATGAACATTGGGAAACTAGCAGAAGATAAAACCACTGGGCTATACCAGCAAATCCTACCTTAGTTCAGATCAAATCCAACAACGAAGAGAAGCCAAATAAATTTAAAGCCAAGTTACTTATGCAGAATGTCGTGATAGGTTCTGTGTTTTACGGAATCATAGCTTGCAAAACTACAAAAAGAGTCTTGGGATAGGTTTAAAGAAGAATATCAAGGGAACAACAGAACACGCAAATGCAAGTGTTGAACCTGAAAAGAGATTTTGAGTCCTTGAATATGCAGGAGGATGAAACTATTAGTATGTATGCTGATATAATATCCTTAATTATTAACATTATTAAACATCAGTGTGAATATTTTACAGACAAAAGGGAATTGTGGAGAAGTAATGTAAATCTTTTCTGAGAGTAAATCTAAGTTTTTACTCTCTTGAAAAAATCCAAGGACTTGGGCAAAAACTTTATTAGGTTGAACAATGATTGCTCTCTCAAGCACTGAGCAAAAGGAGGACTATGAGACACTGAAAAGTTTAGCGAAGAGCTTGTTGTCCAAAAGAAAAAAAGGAAAACCCAAATTCCAACAAAAAATTAAGCGCCAGCATGATAGAGGAAACAATAGTGGCGACGTGATGCAAAAGTTCCCTTGTTGCAAACATTCTAAAAGTAATACATAGCTAGAGAAGTATGTTATGTGGAGAGTTGATGCCATATGTGGCAATTGTAAGAAGACCACATATCCAAGTTGTGCAAATTAAGAGCAAAGGCCTCTAGTGCTTTGCAAGGACAGGTAGCAGAAGCTGCCGGTGCACATGTGAAGCAACTCTTTGCAGTTTCACACTTTTCAATCAATAAATCAATTGATTCATGGATTCTGACCGTTGTTGCACACATCACTTGCCGCTGAGTTGAAACTCATTTCAAATTCCTCGATTAATACTTCAAACTAAAGTAAACGTGGGAACGTTTGAGGCCAGTGTAGAAAAACAAAGGCAGAGGTGGACCTTATCTATTCAACAAAATATTCCTGATGTTTTGTATACACCAAATATGAGTCAAAATTTGTTTGGCGCGTTGTGTGGTTTGAAAAAGTTATCAATTCAAGATAAGCATAGGAATGTTTTCAGTTGATAGGAGAAAATAACAACAAATTAGCAGAGCATCACTATTTCTTCTCAAACTTGTACAAACTTATGCACAAAAGGTTTGGTCACTTCAATCTGAGAAGCATCGGGGAGATGAAAAAATAAAGGAGCTACTGGAAAATATGTCTGAATTTCTTTCTAAACCTGAAGTTTGTGAGTCTTGCAAATAAAATTGCCATTTCAATTAAATCAAGTACGGAGAGCTAAGCAGAAACTGCAGCGCATTCATACGGATGTTTGCAGCCCAATGAAAACAGATTCATTGAGTGGAAAAAGATACTTTCTCCTCTTTATTAATGACTACATAATAATTTTCATAATATGAATAAATAGTGAAGTATTTGATGTTTTTAAAAATTTTAAAGCTTTATTGGAGTATCGATGTAATCTTAGTATTAAGGCTTTAAGGTCTAAAAATGGAAGAGAATGTACTTCTTCTAAATTTGTGGAGTTCAGTAATAGCAGAGGTATTCAACGCCAATTGACATTACCATACACTCCACAACAAAATAACATGTCTGAAACGAAGAAGAGGACAGTAATGGAGATGTCCAGATCTCTTTTGCTCGAAATTAGTTTTGGGTTGAGGCAGTCAATACCTCTGTATATTTGCGAATAGATTGCAAACTAAGGCATTGCAGGACATTACTCCATATGAAGCTTTGTGTGCGTACAAATCATCAATACACCATATCAGAATCTTTACGTGTATATATGATTATCGAGTTCCAGAAATGAAGAGGAGTAAGTTGGACAACAAGGATCACATAAGGTATATTTATGAGCTATAGGTCATCCAAAGGTTACATGATTTTTTGTTTGAAATTAGACAAATTAATTATTACTCGAGAAGTGAAGTTTGATGAAGCAACTTGTTGGATTAAAAAAATAAGCTGTTATTCTAGTGTCTTTTCAATAGGTAGCCTCAACTTTCAGAAGATGAACTAGTGGATGGATGATTTACTAGTATGGGGATCTCGATCCTAAAAAGATGTCTATAAGCGGTGTAACTTTGTAACCTATGAACCAACAAGCTATGTTGAAGCACAAGACTCTCAAGCATGAAGGAGAGCTATGCAAGAAGAAGTTTAGATAATTGAGAAGAACGAAACCCCTTGCAGCTTATTGACATACCTAGAAATCACAAGGTGATTGGTGTAAAATGGATTTACATGACGAAACTCAATCCTGATAGAACAATTTGCAAATATAAGGCTAGCTGGTGGTCAAAGAATAAACACAACAATATTGTGGGATTATTCAAGGTATGAGACATTCAAGATTATTCTGAATTGTGCATCTCATAGTTACCTAGCAGATTCACAACTTGATGTCAAATTGGCTTTCTTGAATGGTTTGCTTGCTGAAAGATCGATGTAGGATCAACCATGAGTTTCTCAATCCCAGAGAAAGAGGATCAAGTTATCTTATAACGAAGGTATTGTATGGGGCTAAAAGAAGGCCACAAGGGCATGGTCATGTATGAGAGAGGCATGGCGGACAATTATCTCATCCAACCTTGGTCTTTATAGTATAAGTCAAAAGTGAAAATAATCTTGTATGTGAAATTCCATGTTGAAAGGTGAGTCCTTAAACGTCTCAAATGTATGGGATGACATTGCTTGGGCAAGGAGGGCAAATTTAAAATCCAAAGTTTCATGGATGAAAAGGAGAACATCTTTGAATGATGATCTTAAAGTCTGAGTGTGGGTCAAGTGATGGAATTTTAATTGCCAATTGAAAATTACATTTCGGATATTCTAAATCAAACTGGTGAAAATGCAAGAATTAACAAACCTGTGAATTACTCCATATGTGTTGAGTGATATTAGTAAGGATGAGGGATTCCAATAAGTGACGGACAATCGTGTATATCTAACTGCAAGTGCCGTACATTCTATTTTTATGTTAGGTGTTCTCTAGGTTCAGGCATTCGCCTAGGGACACAACCTCACAACGGCTCTCTACTAAATGAGTGTGAAGGTATATAAGGGACAAGCAAGTTCGGAATTTTTTCGCAACATCTGCTGAAGTAACTATGAACCTAATCAAGTACTCTGATAGTGATTGGGGTGCTTGAGTTGTTGATTCCAGAAGCACCTTTGGATAGTTCTGCTGTTTGGGGAAAAGTTGTTTTAGTTGGAGCTCTAGAAAATAAGAAATTATGGCTCAATCAATAGCAGATCAACAGAAGAACCCGAGTACATAGTTGCTGCATCTGTTGTGAGTCAAGCTATTTTGCTAAGATATATGATGAAGGACTTAGGGCATGAACAAACAAAAGCTACCAAGATCATGTGTGACAACAGTTCAATATTTCTATGTCAAAAAATCCAGTGTTTTATGGTCGAAATAAGCATATAAAGATCAAATTTCATTTTAATAAAGAAGTCCAACAATCTAATCAAGTGTTGCTTGTTCTATTTTCATTAGAAAACAAGCTAGCTGACATTTTCACTAAGTCATTGCCAGAGGAAAAGTTTGAAGATCTGAGGCGAAGAATTGTTGTTTGCCACAAAAATGCCAAAGAGGAGTGTTAGACAATTGGCCTTTTTTTTAACTTTAAATTTAGTTGCTCAACTTCCTCAAGTTAGTGGCCCCATTTATGGATGTTAGTGGCTCCTTTTCTGATAGTAAGTGGCATATGTTCTTTTTTAGTTTTAATGTTTATGTTTTTCGTTGTATAAATTCGGGCTTTCTGCAGATTAATATATAGCTGGAATTTCCTAAGTTCACTCTATTTTTTATTTTTGAAATCAGTTTCTTGAGTATTTTGTTTTAACAATTATATCCTCACATGTATGAAAATAAAGCTTGAACGTTACATGACACCCCCGTTATAGTTATCACATTCTTAACATTTGTCACTTGTGTACAACATTAATCAATCACATTTAAACGGTGTTACACAAATGCTTCGGGGGCAACAGAAATTACTCCATTACATAACATTTTTGTGCGCAAGTTTAATGCTAATGCCACAACAATGATTCTACAAGAGCTATTAGGCCCTTAAATACATTTCACCTAATAATAAATCACATGAAAATCAAAAAATCTCCTCAAAATTAATAAAATTTGCATAGCAATGCTACAAATGAAATTAAACCAACAAAAGGCACATGAAAATCACAAATTGACTATAATCAACAAAATAAAGGTGCATAAATAACCTCAACAATACTAACCTTTGTGAAGTCCTGCAGATGGCCCCGCACATCCCAGGAAACCAACAAATAAAGGACTGCAGAAGGTCACCTTAGATTTTTATACACAACTTCTTAATATGGGAAACTTAACATGTATATGACCGCATTAACGAAATCAATTTTGATAGCACAAAGGCCATTTACTCGAGGCCAAGCTCGAAAACTTTAAAGGA
This sequence comes from Solanum habrochaites, assembly GCA_027704765.1. Classification (NCBI taxonomy): domain Eukaryota; kingdom Viridiplantae; phylum Streptophyta; class Magnoliopsida; order Solanales; family Solanaceae; genus Solanum; species Solanum habrochaites. Next base: position 2,375 of record JAKWJA010001991.1, on the reverse strand, counting down.
TGCAAGGTTTGTTCATGAAATTAGAGGTCCTTGAGCTCGTGTTGATTGCAACGAAGGGGTTACATGCATTGAAGATCGCTTGGGAAGTGAAGGGACGATAGTTGACAAAACTTCCACTTTAGATGAGTAAGAGCCATTCGTCAACATTATCAATGGCTCGAGTGAAGACCCGAGCGGGCCAAGTGTTCCATAAGGCTTTAAGGGAGGGTTTATTAACTCTACTAATTCCACCCCACAAGACAGTTTTCGTGCTTCCACAAGTGGGCACGATCACACTATTTCTCCTATTATTTCACTCAAAGCCTTCCATCAAGCAATCAAACCAACACCAATAAGTTTAATTTCTAAGATCCAAAATAGCAATCGATCATTCCAGTTCAAACTTAATCAAGAAGCTCCACAAAACCAAAACCGACCTTACCAACAACCACTAAATAAAGGGGGATATGAAGGTTAAGGTGAAGTAGAGCTATGGAATGAAACTATAAGAGGTCAAATGGGGTAAAGAGGACAAATAGGTAGGTTTGGAACGATACCACATCAAAGAAGACAATATGGGAACCAACCTCAGTGTGGAGAACAAAAGGGAAGCTTATGTCAATCAAGAGTATGGTTAAGAATTGACAGAAGAACATGGTAACCAATATCAAGGAAAAGTCCAAAGAGGTTACTACAACAACAACCAAGTAGGTTAGGGACAAGGAAACTATTACGGGTACCAACGTTGAAATGGAGGACGAGATGTTGGAATGACTCTATCAAGACTAATCTCCACCTTTCAAACGGGAATGCAATCTCAATGCTTATCTAGAATCCAAATCGTGTAGAGGATTAATCTTCAAATAATTTAACCGAGGTCAAGAAGAGTTGTTTTTCACTTCCTTAATTTAAGTGTTGCTATTACGTGGTGGGAATACATGAAAAAGTTGACTAGTAACTTCAGATGAGCCCTCACTCATGGACATGATGAAAAGCCCTTAGGAGAGTCAGTATTATGCCGGGAACGAAAGGATCGCAAAAAATTAACGTGCGAAGTTGTTACAACTTAAGGCAAGGAATTTACGTGTTTGACGCCAGTATATTATAAATGTCCAAATTTGATCTTGAAGTAGTACCTACACATGAAGGTATGCGTTATTTTCTTACAGGTTTACGGTTGAACAAAAAAGACTCTTCATAAGATGCTGGTTCACAAGATTATTCTTGGACTGACATATTTGTAGCAAAAATGGAGGAAGGAGCAGGAGGAAACCAAAGAGGGAAAGTACTTAGTAAAACCGTTATTTACATTATCAAATTCGTGGATTAAGAACCAGAACCAAGGAGGAGCACAAACATCTTCGGGTTGGAAAAACATTAATAAGGAATCTGTAGAAGCCTTATGAGTAGAATCTCTTTGAAGGAAACACTCAAAAGTACCCACCAAGAGAGGAAGCTAATATGGACCCAACCAAATTTCCTGAAGGCATTCAATGTAAGAACTGTAGAGGATGGTGTCATATGAATCATGAATGTCCCAATCAGTTGAATTTGCTACTTCAAGGAGGGGAATCGTATATCGGTGAAGAGGTAGATATTTGATGGTTATGAAGAGGAAACCCAAGAAGAGGATGAATAAGGTGATAAAGATGAGGAACCAGACCCAATCTAAGTGAAAAGACGTCACCGCTCCTAATGGCATGATTCGTAAGTCCCCAATTGAAGAAGCTTGGCCTCAAAAAGGAGAGTTCTGTGTACTAATATATATGGTGAGGCGAGTTATGAAAAGCAAGGCCATGGATAATACAAATAAAAGGGATAATCTTTTCCACTTCATGTGCCTCATTAAAGATAATTATGTTCATTGATTATTGATAGTGGGAGTTGTGCCAACGTTGCTAGCACTACCATAGTGATATTCTTAAAAATTTGTTCCCATCGTAAGCAGTTCTACGTTACAACTTCAATAGTGACTATGGTGGGAAAAATTCGAGGGTTCACAGGACAACTTTTGCTCAAAGTTCAAATGGTGGCTGGCGGTACCAAGATGATATTCTTATGAGTAGTGCAAACCTTATCATTGCTACTCATAAGACCTTGATGAAATTATTGAAATTATGATTTTTCATTAAAATATGAGGGGAGAATTAATAAATATCACTTGTGTGGATGGATCATAAATATATCCTTCGTTTATTTCACCCTCTAAAGTCAATGAAGTGTATCAAAAGATGAAGTGAGTTATGGAAGACAACATGGGAAAGCCAGGCAATGAGAGGGATTAAAAGAGGAAATTCAGGGGAAAGGCCAAGTGTTGTTGGGTAACTACAAAGAGATTAAAGGAGGAAAGTGCAAGCAAAAAGTTTCATTGAGATTTATCACATATGGATTCATGT
>JAKWJA010001990.1:0-21148 GCA_027704765.1 Solanum habrochaites | reverse complement strand
AACGACCCTACTAACAGAGTCGTGACACTTTACACGTTTAAGGGAAACGTTTTTGACTTATTTCCTGCTTTAATCATAAGTTAGCGGGTTTAATGTTATTAAGTCTAATACATTGGGGGTTAAAAGAGTTGGACCTTAAGTTAATTAGTGGGTTTATATTCAATCTTCATTTCTTAATTAATAATAATTAGGGGAAAAGAAAGAGGGTATTGAATAAGAAAAATAGAAAGACCAAAGACCGAAAGAAAAGAGCGAAGAACGAGTAAGAGAGATAGAGGAACGAAGGGACAACAAGAAATGAGGAATTGCTTGTCATGCATACGATCTTCTGGTGGAGGTAGGTATGGTTTTTACACTATTCGTAGTAAGACTCTAATAGCGACATGAAATGATATCGTGTGTTGGAGTAGATTATTAAGTCTTCTATTATGCTAATGCGTGATGCATGATGTGATCTTAATATATTATACATGATTATGATAAAATAAGCATGATAAAGCTATTGACATCTTAAATCTTGAAGAAACCCTAATCACTTGTTAATGACGATGCCTTGGTATAAAAGAGGTTAATGAACGCAAGTAGTGAGATTAGGGGATCGGGGCCACGTTCCGGTTACCAGGAATAATGAGATCGGAGGGTCACGTTGCCGCAACAGGACATGTTAGGAAGATGAGGATCGGAGTTGCCGTGAGTGTCACGTTCCGACACCAGGCTCGAAGAGGTGCGGAGTGTCACGTACGCAACCAGATAGAATGGTCCTCATTATGTGATTGGTGTGGTGTTTGTAACCAAGGATCTCACTGGTAATTCTAAATGTGCATGGTCAGGATATTAGTTGATTTTATGATGTTTACGGATGATATACTGTTTTATATTTGAGTGGGCGATGATACCTACTCAGTACTTGTGGTGTGTACTGACCCCTACTTTGATGTTTTCCTTTGTTTATTGTGGAGTGCAGCCAACGTGCGTCATCTTTAGACTAACAGTAGGTCAAGCCAGTCTTCGTTCACAGGATCTTCAGTTCAGGGTGAGCTAATGCTTCTAGCCTGGACTGGATCGTCCTTCCTCATGTCTTGATGCTTGAAAGTTCGGAAAGACTAGATTTTATTGTTAGTTCTTAGCATACTTCATCGTTTAGATTTGATCATAGATGTTATGATGGTGATGACTTCCAGATTTTTGGGGAAATTCTAGATGTGGAATTTTAGAAGTTATTGAATTGTCTGTTATTTAGAGTTTAGTCTCCGCATTGTTTTATGTTGATTATGAAATTGAATGAAATGTAAGGTAGATTGGTTGGTTCGCTCAATAGGAGGGTAATGTGGGGGCCAGGCGCGGCTCGGTTGGGTCGTGGACAAAATTGGTTATCAGAGCATAGGTCGTTGGTCTCATCAAACAAGGAACAGGTTAGTAGGGTCTTAAAGAAAGGTTTTATTAGGGGAGCCTTTAACTTTTCTTTGAGAGGCTATAAGACTTTAGGAAAAAATTCCATTCTTTCCTTTCTTTCTTTCGTGCTATTACTTGGATCCAATTGGTATCTAGTTGATCAATTGGATCTGACCATCTTACTAGATTTGGCAGATGGTTAGAACTAGAGCAACGGTACCACCAACATCAAACATCAGCAGACAAGAGATCTGAACCAGCCACTGGCGGCTGCTAGCTCGGAGCTTTGACAACAGTCGCAGAGGCCGGGTAGAGGGTCGTGGTGAGGACGTCCTTGAGAGGTAGGGGGAGGGGGATGAGACACCTAGCCATCTGGTGATAGGGCGGGACTCCTCCACGACTGAGGATCGGTAGTCAAGAGAAGGGGAGGATGGGGCGAAGACAAGACAGAAACGAGGAAATGACACCCCAACCCTACCCCCGAGATGATCAAGCAGGTGGCTCGCTTCATCTTAGTGGGTTGTCTGTCAGGGTAAAGGACACCCCCAACGTTTTCTGCACCAACACTCTCTGGTTCAGGGGTACGGCCATGCAGCCCACTAGGCCCTCGTATGGATTGGCCTCATTGGACATGAGGCACGTTCACGACTGTACTACTGGGCCTATAATGACCAAATGATAAGCATGAACTTTTTGTAAGTCTTGAAATTGAAACCTCCAGTCTTCAAGGGTTTTGACTTGCAGGAATCTGAGATGCTTACGATTATCTGGTGCCGGTCATGAGTTACTACAAAGATGGGTTTATAGTAGAACGGGTGGGTTGAGTTCGCTGAGTACCAGGTCTTCAAGGGACCCGCCAAATGTGGTGGCGGTCACATGTTGAGTGTCACCAAAAGAGGCACCACTGATGCCTTGGGGCCTCATTCTATCGCGTTTGGGAGAAAATATATTCCCCGACATTGAGATTGGAAAAGGGACGCAGTTCTTGAGCCTTAGAAAGGTGGTTTAGGATGTCGGTCAATGCATATGAGGGAGTTTCGTGCATATCCAGTATGCACCAACTATGGTTCAGTCCACAAGAGCGGATTCGCCGGTTTTGTGAAGGGGTTGAGATCAGAATTGCGAATTTCAGCCTACAGGTAAGGCGGCTACGGCAAAATCCTTAAACGAAGTGGTTAGATTTGTGGGAGAGGTGGAAGGAGGATTGAAGCCAGAGAATTCACCACGGATCGACATACTAAAGTAGGTTTCGAAAAGGGGGGTAGTTTAATGGTTTCTTACTCAGAGGACAGTGTTCCGGAGGAGGTTCCCGTTCGACCATTCAGTCTTCCACTACCGACTGTAGTTGGGGGGTCCCACACTACAGACGGTAAACATTCTCTGAGGACCTATGCGTGAAATCTGGAGAGTGTTGATGGGTAGTGGGGAGAACTGGGCATATCAAGCGGTGATTGTCAAAACAGGAGCGATAGGACCCAACAGTTGTTGTAGAGGTAGAGGTGGTCATGGCAGAGGCGTTATTCGGAGCGAGGTGGACGAGGAATGGTTGTACACCAAAATGGCCGGGGTTTGATGGGCCAAATTTGGAGCCACATACACACACATGGTAGGAGGCAAGGAACAAACAAACGAAAGGGCCATTGTATGCCTTCCCTGGGAGATCAGAGGCGGAGGAAACATCTGATGATGTCTCAACGGTAATCTTTGGTTTTGTGATTGCAAAGGCTTCTGGATGTTTGATCTGGACCACATTTTCTTATGATCTTCCTCATGTGCTAATGGTCTAAATTTCATTGTGATTACTTGATACGCATATTGTGTTTCGACTCCGTTGGGGGAGTTGTGGTAGTTGAAAAGGTAAGAGGTATTGTTGGTGAACTTTGTGGGGAGTAACACTTATGTAGTTTGTTATTTAGAGATGGGTGATGTTGATTGTGTGATTCTGGGATGACCGGGCTTCTCCGCAATTTGCGATCTGGATTGTAAGCTAAAACGGTGACGTGTAGCCAGCCCTGGGAGCGGAGAACAAGTTAGTGGTGGGAGGTGACTACACTTCCAAATCCGGTGACGTATCATCTCCTTTCTTCGTGATAAGAAAATGGTTTAGTAAGGGTTTCGATTTTTCGGCACATCTCAGGATGGACATCCAAAGTACCTTCGAATTAAGGTGGTTTGGTGTCCGTTGAGTTGCTTGGATGTAATGCCATGCAGATCTTCGGGTATGCCCCAGATAGGGATATTGACTTCTGTATGATCTTGAACCCACCCCGGGGTACACTGCCCATTCTATACCCCTTATAAGAATGGCTCCCGCGAGTGGTAATTAAGAGAGTAAAGGCCCAACGTCAAGAGGTGTGAGCAAAGGCTTATAGAAAGTGATCTCCGTGGGGTGCTCCGGCTTGTTCGTAAGAAGAAGATGGAGTTTGGTGGATGTGATTGAATAACCGGAAGTGAACAAGGGGCCTTAAAGAACAAGTATCACTATTCCTCGCATTGATGATGTGTCTCGATCAGTACAAGTGATTGTGTACTTCCTCTAGATTGACTTGAGACTCCGGTTATCATCAATTGAAAATACCAGCAACGGAGTGGCCAAACGACTAACTTTTAGAACCCGGTTGGGCATACGAATTTGTCAGTGATTGTCCTTTGGTCTTTACAGAATGCACCTGCTGCGTTCATGAGTTGAGAACGGATTTTTTAAGCCCTATTTAGATTCTTTGTGATCGGATTATGCTGATATACTGATATACTCCAAGAGTAAGAAGGAACATGAGAGCATTTGAGAATTGTATTGGAAATGTTGAGGGAGAACGAGAAAAGCTTTATGCCCAAGTTCTCTAAGTGTGAGTTTTGGCTAGATGCAAGTGTCCTCGTGGGGGCAGTGGGTCTCTAAGGATGGGAGTTGATGGTGGATCCGTCTAGATCGAAGTAGTAGTGATGAAGAATTGGGTAAGACCTACTAAAATGTGTAAGAAAGAAGGAGCTTGTGGGGTAGCTAGCTACACCGCCGATTGTCAAGGGATTTCTTCTATTGATTCCCAACGACGCTTGACTAAGCAAAATGTTCCATGTATGTCGGAGCGTGTGAGGAACAGCTTTCAGAAGCTCAAGACTATATGACTAATGCAACCAATTCTCACCTGCCAGGGAAGGCAAGAAAAAAAAAAAGAAGTTCATGTGGTATTGATGATGCTCTTATCGGGTTTGGGTTGCAGTGCTAATGCCCAAGAGAAGAATGTGATTGCTTTATGCTTCAAGACAATTAAAATGCCATATGACGTCGTACCTATCCAACTCATGATTTGGAATTGGCCGTGGCGGGTGTTGCACTCAAGCAATGGAGCACTATCTATATGGGGTTAAGTGTGAGGTGCTATAAGGATCATCGTAGGTCTAACAGTATTCTTCACTAAGCGAGATTGAATTATTTGAGACAGAGGAGATGGATGGAACTACTGAAGGACTAAGAACATCAACTATTTGGTGTACCACCGGGGAAGGCGACTGTGTAGCGGTATGCTTAAGTAGGAAGGCGCGGAAGCATGCGGTTATTCTAGCTCATTGCAATCTTCGAGGCGCCCATTGGCTAGAGAGTTCAGGATTCTGGCGAACGACCTTGTGAGCATAGACGTGAGTTAAATGAGAAGGATGGATTTTAGCTTGTGTGGAGGCAAGCTCTCCTCCTTGACAAGATAAGGGGAAAGCAGTTAATGATTGAAAATTAATTCGGATACGAGAATAAGTGTTGCAAGGAGAAGAGGCTAAAGAAGCGACAATCGATGAGGAAAGGTGTTTGAGGATTAAGGGAAGGGTACTGTGTACCCGCGGTAGATGATTGATCCAAACTATTCTGACAGAGGTATAGTCCAGTACTCGATACCTCCGTGGGCGCCCCAGATGTAACCGTGACTAAAGCACACCCTTTCTGGTGGAGGAGCAAATGAAGCGTGATATTGTGGATTTTATGCCAAATGTACAACTGTTGTCAACAAGTAACGTCTGACACCAGAGGCCCGGAGAGGAACACACAGAGATGCCCAGTCCGGAATGAAATGGGAGAGAATCGCAATGACTTCGGGTTGGTATCCAAAGACATTGGGCAAGTTATGACGCTATTGGGTGATTGATGATAGGTTAAATAAAGTCTGCTCTATTAATTACGGTTAAGTAAGGTGACTTATCAATGCCAGAGAAGTTAGCCAAAACTTTACATCTCGAGAAGTTGTCTCGACTTGATGGAGTTCCCCTATCCATAGATCAGGATAGATGGTACGCAGTTTACTTTCTAAGTTTTGGAGAAATTGCAGGCCAGGAAGTGGGTACTAGTTGCGACCTTGAGCACCGCGTCCATCCTCAGACCGGATGGGCAGTCTGAATGCGCAGAACGATCAAGTGTGGAGGATATGGCTTCGTCGACATGTGTGATAGATTCGGTGGCTTTGGGATAGGCTTCTTACCGTAGCGGAGTTTTCATTCAATAATAGCATCACTCAAGCATTGAATGGCTCATTTGAAGCACTGTTTATGGTAGGAGTAGGTAGTCTCCCATTGAGTTGGTTGATGCATTACGAGGTTAGACCTGGGGGTACTGTCTTTTGAGGGATTCAGTAGAAAAAGTGAAATCTATTCAAAGAAAGCTTCTAGCGGCGCAAAAGTCAGCACAAACAGGAATAGGCCGATCGAAAGGTTAGATTAGAGGACTTAGAGTTCATGGAGGGGGAACAAAAGTGTTGAAAGTTTCATCCCATGAAAGGGGGTGATGCGGTTTGTAAAAGAGGCAAGCGGACAGCCCAAGATACATTGAAGTCCCTTCGGAGTACTTAAAACGGTAGGGGGAGGTGGCTTATGAGTTTAGCCTGCTACAGGGTTGTCCGGAAAGTACATACGGGGTTATCATGTGGCGATGTTGAAAAGATACCAGTGGGATGGAACATTAATGATACGTTGGATATTCAGTTTGCTTGATGGAACTGTATTAAGTATGAGGAGGAGCCTGTTTTGCCATTTAGATCGAGAAATTCGCAAGTGAGGTCAAGGGAGATTGCATCTCATCACGTTTACTGAAGAATCGACCGTTGAAGACGCCACCTTGGGGAAGGACGGCAGATTATGTGAGAAAGATACCCACATCTGTTTTTTGATTACAGATTCAGGTATTCCCTTTTCGCCCTCTGGTTCCTCTTGATCGTTCGGGGAGGAAAGAACAGGGGGTCAATTGGATTATTGTAACGACCCTTGTTTATGTCGTTTTTTGAGCAACAGATTTTATTCTGGAAAACTGGCAGAGGTGACGGAGGCCACGACGACGTCAAGGGCGTAAAGCACTGTTAATAAAGCTACGACGGACCGTCGTGTGCGAAGAGGTCGTCGTATTTTCCCCCCCAAACACTTAGAAAATCTGAACTTGGGTACTGAAAATCGAACTCTATGCCAACGTAGTGGACGAAAACAATGAGTGCCGGGACAGGATCGGAACCGTAGCAGGCGCATCGGCCCGTCACAGGCCATCCACTGTAAACAAGCTATCTGTTGCGAACGATACGGGACAGCAGGCGACCGTCGCGAGCGCGACGCGCCCGTTACACGGAACTACGCAATTCCTAGTTCGGGTCGATTTTCTTTACACTTTTAAAGGGAGTTTTGATATCCGAGTACTATACGTAAAGTTAGACGGGGTTTAATGGTTTTAATCAATTCTAATTACTCGGGATGTAAGAAAGGTACCTTAGTTCATTCGGGGGTCTTAGTTTCCATTCTTTCATTCTTAATTACATAAGAATTAGGGTAAAGGAAAGAGGTTGGAATAAGAAAATAGAAAGAACAAAGACAGGAAGAAAAGAGAGGAGAACGAGTAGAGAGAGAACGAGAGGAACTAGCGACAACAAGAATGGGAATTGCTTGCTTGATCACGATCGTCGGTGGAGGTAGGTTATGGTTTTTTACACTATTCGTAGCTAAACTTAATAGCGAATGATATTGTGCGTTGAGTAGTATTATTAAGGTCTTGTCCTATATGCTTAATGAGTTTATCATGATCGTGGATTCTTATAATATATACACTGATTTATGATACAAATAAGCATGATAAAGCTACTTGAATCTTAAAATTTGAAGAAATCCCTAATTACTTTGGAATGACGATGCCCGGTTAAAAGAGGTTAATGAACGAAAAGTAGTGAGATTAGGGGTAAGGTGATTCTGCCACGTTCTCAACGCGAATTAGGAAACAGCGGATAGAATAGGTGAATATGAGGATAGGAGTAGTGTAACGTTCCGACACCAGGATAGAATATGAGGATAGGACGTAATAGTCGTAAGTCAGACACCAGGATAGAATGAGGAGCGGAAGAGTCACGTACCGCACACGAGAGTAATAATAACATTAAGGAATCTGAACGGATTATAATATACTCCATCTAAAGAACACATGTTTCCCAAACGAGTATGATGAGGAGGAGTGATGTACCGCATTGATTCTGTGATTGTGTGCTTTGTGTAAAAACAAGGGATTATGGTTAATTATAAATGCTGCATGCTAAGGATATTATGTGATTTTATGATTGTTACTTGATATATTATGTTTTCTATTTTGAGTTGCCGTCCGATGATACGTACTCAGGACTTGTGGTTGTAATGACACCACCTCACTTTTAGGTTTCCCTTTTGTTTTATTTGTGGTGGAGTGCAGCAAACGTGCCGTAATCTTCGCCTCAAACAGTCGTTCCAGCGTCTTCGCACCACCGGATCTTTCAGGGTGAGATAAGCTTCATGAGTGGACTGGAATCTCTTCCTCTGTCTGATGCCTGAATTTCGCTAGATAGTTTTTATTGTTTTTAGCTCTTAGAATACTCCTAGTTTAGTACTTTGGATCATAGATTTTCTGTGGTGAGGACTGTCCAGATTTGGGAACATTAATAGATGTTGAATTTTAGAAGCTATGGAATTCGGAATTTTAGAATTTTAGAAGTTATTGAATTGTCTTTTCTTTATGAGGTTAAGTCTTCCGCATTGTTTATGTTGATATTAAATTGAAAATGATTTAAGGTTGAGTTTAGTTGGGGTTCGCTAAAATAGGAGGGTAGTAAAGGTGGTGGTGAACAGCGCGGGATCGGTTTGGGTCGTGAACATTATTGTTATTATTATTATTGATAGGATTATTAGTTGGTAAGGAGGATTATTATTACGATGATTATTAGTAGAGATGGATTATTATTAGATAGAGCTAGAGGATAGCGAGTAGTAGAGGGATAGGAGGATGAGGAGGAGTAGGAGTGAGGGTATATTATTGGGAGCTTGGGGAGTCCATTAGTTATTACTATTGATGAGTAGTATAATTATTGATAGTGTGATCGTATATTATTTATTGTTATTATTATTGTTATTATATTGTTATTACTATTATTATTATCATTATTATGTTATTATTATTATTATTGTTTTATTATTTATTATTATTATTCTTAATTATTGTTATTATTATTGTTATATTATGATTGTTTTATTATATTGTTATTATTATTATATATTAGTATTACTTTCTTATATTAGGTTAGTATTATGGTATTATTATGGTTCTTATTATTATTATTATTCTTATTGTGAATATTATGTTGTTATTGTGATTATTATTGTTAGTATTGTTATTATTATTATTTCTTATTATTGTATTATATTTATTGGTTATTATTACTTATTATTATTCTTATTATGTTATTAGTGTTTTTATTCTTATTGTTATTATTATGGTATATTATCGTATATTATATTATTATTAGTATTATCTATTCTTATTATATATTATGTTAATTATTTATGTATGTATTATTATGATTGTCTTATTATGGTTATTACCATTATTCTATTATTGTTAAGATGGTATTATTATTATTATTACTATTCATTATTATTATTGTATTATTATGTTATTATATTATTATTATTATTATTGTTATAGTGTTATTATTGTTATTATTATTGTTATTATTTATTATTAGTATTATTATTATTATTACTATTATTATTATATTGTTAGTATTATCTTTATTACTAGGTATTATTATATTTATTATTATGTTATTATATTATTATATATTATCGATTACTATATTATTATATTATATGGTATTGTTTTATTATATTATTATTATGGTTGTTATATTATTGTTATTACATTATTATTATTACTATTATTATAAAAAGTTCATTTTTATATAATTATTATTATGTGATTATTCTTAATGTTTATTATTGTTATTTTATTATTTTTATTATTATTGTTATTATTATTATTTATATTGTTGTTGTTATTATGATTGTTAGGATTATTATTTGTATTATTGTTATTATTATTGGTATTAGTCTTATTATTATTATTATTGTATTATTATATTTTATATTATTATTATAGTATTAGTGGTTATTATTATTATTATAGTATATTAATAATACTATATTATTATTATTATTTTATTATATTATCTATTATTACGATTATATTATATTATTATTATTATTGGGATTATTGTTATTAGTTATTCAATAGTATATCTATGTATTATTATTTTATTATTATTATTATTATTTGTTCACGACCCCAAACCGAAAGCCGCGACTGCACCCACATTTACCCTCCTATTGTAGCGAAACCAACCAATCTAAACCTTAATCCTTTCAATTAATCATCAACATAAAGTAATGCGGAAGGAAAGACTTAAACCTAATTAAATAAAAGACCATTCCAAATAATCTAAAATTCAACTTCTATTATTCCCCAAAAAATCCTGGACGTCATCACACAAGAACATATATGATTTCAAAAGTACTAAACTAAGAGATTTAAAGAAGCTTAAAAACAAATAAAAGCTAGTCAATGCGGAAATTCAGGCAATCCAAGACATGTTAGGAAGGAGATCAGTCCCAAGTAGAAGCGTTAGCTCACCTGAAGATCCGTTTGTTGTATTTGAACGAAGACTGGCTTGAACAATGTTTTGAGCGAAGATGACGACACGTTGCTGACACTCACAAATAAACAAAAAGGAAAAACACAACAGTAGGGGGGGTCAGGTACAACACAAGTACTGAGTAGGTAATCATCGGCCGACTCAAAATAGAAAACAGTATCATATAAAGTAACATCATTAAATCAACCTATCTCCTAGCATTCCAGAATTTACATTAACATATCTTGGTTACAACACCACGCACATCAATGAGACTCACGCTCTTCATCATACTCGTTATGGGAAAAATGTTCTTTAGAGTGAGTATTTAGTATCTTTCAAGATTCATATATATTATTTACCTCGGTCGGTAAGTGAATCCGCTCTCATTCGAGGTCCTCGTGGTCCGAACGTGGCACAAGATCCATATATATCCATGGTGTCGGAACGGACACTAGAGCCTCATATTCAATCCTGGTGTCGAAAAAAGTGACACTCGCTTCTTCCATATTCTATCCTGGTAACGGAACGTGGCACCCGATCCCACTGAATCTCATACTTTCGTTATGCCTTATTTTATACCAAGGCTATTCATTAACAAAGTAGAGATTAGGGTTTCTCAGATTTAAGATTCAATAGCTTCATCATGCTTATTTATGAACAATCATAAATATATCTATATATACGAGCAATCATGCATACCACACAATTAAGCATATAGAGACTGAATAATACTACCCAACCACATATAATTCCTATGAAGAGTTTATACGAATAGATGTAAAAACCATAACCTACTACCTCCACCGAAGAATCTGATCAAGCAAGCAAGTCCTAAATTTCTTGTTTCCTCTTCGTCCTCTCTCTCTTACTTGGTATCCCTTCTCTTGTGCTTTCGGGTTTGTGCTTATCAAAACCATCTTTCTTACCAGAATGATTATATGAATGAAGTTTTTGAAAGATGGAATTAAAAACCACTAATAATTAAGGTGACTCTTTTAACCCCCAAGTAATTAGATTTATAACATTAACATATAACTTTATTAAATAAAGCAGGGGAATAGTCAAAAAAGTCCCTTAAAACGTATAAAGAAACCGAACCGAATGGGATGCATCACCGTGAAGAGCGTCGCCGCTATTGCGACGCGTCAGTCATGTGTCCGTCGCATGCTACAGAGACTCGTGTTTAATGTGGATGGACCTGTAGTGTGACGGGCCGTCGAGCATGCGACGGCCGTTTCCTGGCCACTCCGTCACGACGTTAAGAGAGTCGATTTCAGTACCCCATTTAAGATGTTTCTAAGTGTTTTAAAGGACACCTCCACGACGGTCAGTCGTGCCGTGAAGGTCCGTCGTGGCTCACGTCCCCTTGCCAGTTTTTCAGAATAAATCTGTTTGCTCAAAACGGACTAAAACAGGTCGTTACATTATTAGTATTATTATGGTTATTATTATTATTATTGTTTATAATTTTGTTAGTACTATTATATCTTATTGTTGTTATTATATGTTATTATTATTATTAGACGATTATTATAGTTATTATTATTGTATTGGTAATATGTTGTTATTATTTGTTATTATTATAGTATGATTATATGTTATGTTAATTGTTGTTATTATTATTATGATTACTATTGTATTGTTTTATTGTTGTGTGTTGTGTGTGGTTTGTTGTGTTTGATTGTTATTATTATTACTATTATTTATTATATTATTATTAATTATTTTATTATTGTATTAGTATTATTATTATTATTTTATTATCGATATTATTATTATTATTATTATTGTTATTAGTGTTAGTGTTATTATTATATTATTGGTATATATGTTATTACTCATTATTAGGAGTACTTAATTATTATACATGATTATATTATTTATTATTATTATTATTATTATTGTTATTATTGTATTATTATTATATTATTATGTTATTAGTATTGTTATATTATTTTTATTAGTTTATTTTATATTTATATTATTTTAATATTATGTTATTGTATTGTTATTAATATTGTTATTATTATATTATTGGGATTATTATGGTTTGACCTATTATTATTATTATTGTATTATTGTTATATTATTGTATACTATTATTAGTATTATTGTTTTGTATTATTGTGATTATTGTTATTAGTATTATTATAGTTTATTAGTATTTTTATAATTATTGTTATTATTATTGTTAATTATTAGTATTCTATTATTATTATGTTATTATTGTTACACATGATTATTATTATATATTGTATTAATTAATGTGTGATTATTATTATTATTGTTGTTGTTGTTTATATTATTGTTATTATTTTTTGATTGTTAGTTATTGTTATTATATTGTGATAGTTATCATATTATTATTATGATTGTTATTTGTAACGACCCTCTTAGTCGTTTTAGAAAATTTAACTATTAGTTTTATATTAACCTTTTTAATAGTTTTGATAAATAATTATGACTTATAAGAGTGACTGATATGATCTCAGATTAATAAAGGCTTATTTGGGTGCTAATGATAATGGAAAAAAAAAAGAAAAAAAAAAGAAAATAGAAGACTTAAAGAAAATAAATTAAATTAATAATAATAACAACAATAAAAGGCAAAGTGCCCTAAAAGGTAAAGATGCCTGCTAACAACAGCAAGCAGCAGTCACGCATAAACCATTAAAAAAAAAAACTTTCTGGGAAAAACTCTTAGGGGCCTCGGTAGCCAAGCAAAAGAACGTGTGTATTATTTTCACATTCATGATTGCCATCCGAAGGATATTTCGTAGCCCCGGTGACTTATTACATTTTCCTATTAGAATTAGTATGTATATGAATATTAGGTTGGATTGTAGGAATTAGAGTCTACATATTAGTAGGGGGGTTTGTGTGTGAGTGAAAAGAAAATAATTTTACCGTGATAAGTATTGTTTTAATTAATGGTAACAATATTGGGAGTATTCATTTAATATGATTTGAAGAGAAAGAAAAGAAAAAAAAAAACGAAAAAAAAAAATAAACAACAACAGCGTTTGAAATAAGAAAATTAGAAATTGGTCACATTTGCTTACAACAATGTTGGAATGAGAGTTACTGGTCAATTCATATTGAATGATTGAGGTTTATAATGTAATTATATTATAACATGGGAAATATTGATAAAAGGAATTTAAAGGAATATTCATTTGAGGTCAATAGTAGTGGTACTCTCAGTCATTTGGTCGTAACTTAACTTGTGTTTCTTGAATTTTCGTATATTATATGATTATATCTTATATGATTCAAAGTTGTGATATATGAAGATATAATTAAATATTATGGTGTATTATATTATGTGAAATTATAAGGGTTGTAGTGTGTGGAGAGAAATATGACTTAAACTCAAGGTTCGAATTTGAGGAATATGAGAGTTGGAATATTAATTGGCATCAGATTAGGAAGTGATTAATAAGGGGGTTGAGTATTGACTCTCTACACGTAGTAATATGGGTGTTGGTTGATTTTAGAATCTTATGGTGGTTAATTTATTGGACTAGCTTTTATTTGAGTTGGAAGAAGTTCAACAAATGGAAAAGACTCAGGTCTGGACGCATATTCTTGTGTGGATCAGGCAAGTGGCTTTCTAAATCTGTGTTAAGTGATGAAATGCGTGTATGTACTTGAACGGATAGCTGGAATAACGGTATGGGTGAGGTGACTGGTCCACATTGCTTAATTCTAATGATGAAAGAAGGGGATAACAAAAGGCAGTGTGGATTAATTGTTTAGTGTGTTGTGTGAGAAAGGGTTTGGCGCTTGTTGAAATCATTGTTTAGTAACTTCACGTTTTGTGTTTCGTGAAATGTGCGCTGGGTTGAAATGGTCATCTCCTCATTATATGTGTAACTTGTCATCTGCATTATTCTGAGGCTATTGTGGTTGTGGCAAGTGTTATGTTGCATTTGAGATAATAATGTGGTGGTACTTAGAGGATGTACCATTCGAGGGATCGTATCGCAAGCCGCGATGGTACTATATTCGAGGGACGTAGAGCGAGCAGCGATGGTACTCTTATCGAGGGTGTTTGTGTCGTGCGCCGACGACCGATGCATGGAAGATAGTCCACCATGGGTCCCGCGACTGCGAGACAGCGGGGGTTGTATAACTAGGTCAGACATGCATCATAACTTGACATTGCATTCCCATGACTTGCACATACTTATCATTAGTGACTGATATTGTGTTTTGCTGATCTAGTATGCCTTTTGTGGAACTTGTGGATTGTTGAATATTGAGCTGTTATTGCGGATATATAATTTGATTGAAGTATTGTTGTGAGCATATGTAATTTCTCAAGTGTGTTGTTGAGCTACGTGCTATGTAAAAACTGTGAGATGTTAGTTGGGTTATTTATGCAGGAGTGTAGTGTGGAGGTGCGTTTGGGGGTGGTAGAGTACCCGTATGTCATCCCTTAGCTTGTGTTAGAGTTACTTGCTGAGTACCGTGATGCGATTTGGTACTCACCCTTGCTTCTACAATTTTTGTAGGTTATATGAGGGGAACCTGTGGATTTTTTGTTGTACTTGTCATTCTTTCTCTCTCCGAGGCTTCTTGGAGATTGTGAGGTCGTGTTTCCAGATAAGCCAGACTTTATTCTCCTAGTTATGATCGTTCTATTCTAGAAACAATTTCATTTGGACTTGAGTTTTCTTTTGACTCAATTGTTATAGCTTTAGTAGCTTGTAACCGTGACCAAACCAGGTTTGGGGGTACTTTAAGTAACTTATAAATTTCCGCATTTGTAGTAATTTTAGGGATGACTGCCTTGGGGGATACGACGACGAGTGCAATACGACCATTGGTCGGACCCAAAATGGTATCAGAAGCCCCAGGTCTTAGATCTCACGTGTATACAAGTCAAGTGCTAAATAGAGTTTTGGGCTAGGTACGGGAGTCTGTACTTATCTTCGAGAGGGCTTATAGTGACTTTTAGGTAGAATCTTCACTTCTTGGATCTCTATCGTGACGTAATTGATGCCATTTTTATTCTTATGTTTCACTCATTCACTATCATTATGTGATGACTCGTGCGTAGTTCCTCATATTAATAAATGGATGTTGTCTGTATGGGTTGGATGTAATTAAATCTTTTTTTGAATATTAAGGTGGAAATAATATTTAGAAAGGAATGTGTGATCCTATTTGAAGGGATTGAGTAAAGGTTAGTTACTATAGTAAAAAAAAAAAGTACTTAGTGGTATAAGCAATCTCTGGAGTGGTTTGACAATAAGAAGTTAAAATGTTTTATTTAAAAGTTGACTAGATATAGAATAGTGTAATCTGAGAAAAATTAATTGATATAATTTCATAACATTAATGGCGTTGCTTAGTGCATGAGTTGCACCAATGAGGTCAGAATCTCTTTTGTGGTTTTTCATAAATGGAAGTGTATATCAAATAAAGGTGATGATACGACTATACCAATGGTTCTGATGTACTTGGTTTTAGAAGTATGTATTTTATTGCTTTTGTTTATAGACCTGCCCTATGAAAGAATAACCACATAGAAAATAATAAAAAACTTGGGCAGATATGAGAGCGAATTTGATAATATTTTAAAGTCATTCGATAGGTAGAAATGTGGTGGGCTATTGGGTCGAACTTTTCGGTTAGATAAGATGTGTTCAGTGGTGGATCTAACAGTTTTTGCACGATTGGTGGTACTAATGTTATATTGATGAAAAACAGATACATTGTTGTCAAGTGGTAATACTAACTATTTAAAGGATATCAATTTTATCATATGCTCAAGAGTAGATTTGATATTGAATCAAATTGGAAACCAACGAGCTTGTTACTATGAATGAATGGGTTAGCGTGTGTATAAGAGCTTTAATGGGGATTTTTGATACGGTATTAATGTGCTTAGTTAAAAAGTGTATCTCGCGAGTTATAACATGAGGACATGGTGATTTGGTCTTAAGGTCAAAAGAAAAATGGTAGATACCGAAATGACAAGTTTATTAGTAAAAAAAGGTCGTTAGTGAGTATTACTTGGGTTGAATGGAAATTGGATGATTTTTAGTAAGAAAATGGTATAAATGAGGAAAGTCCCGTGGATGATTAGAATAGTAGGTGGAAATGTCATATGTTGTGGTTGAGGTTGAATTGTTGGTAATGGAAAGGGCTTACTAGGGATGTGATGATAATAAGGTTTTATATAATGATCATGGTTGGAATGCAATATATAATAAGGTCTGTGGGGTAAAAGGTTTTGCTATGGTTAAGGAGGATTTTTAGTATGTCAAAATTAGGTTGTGACTATTTGATGAAGTAGGGTGATTTTTTCTGGATAAATTTATTTGAGGATGTTGGGGATTGTCGCTTAATAGAATTGAAAAGAGCTATAGTAATATACAAGGTTACGCGGGATGTAGTTGCGTTTAGAAAAAAATGAGAGCCTGAATATTTTTCTGATTACAAGGTAAAGAGGATCTTAAAAGTAATTGAGAATTGGGTTAAGGTTGGTGATCAATCCGGTTGCTTTGGGTATGGGTAATCGTTTCCGAGTCATTAGGTTGGTAAAACAATAATAACATTTGGATATACTTGAGAAAGCAGTGTACATATGTCAACTCGAGTATGATTATAAATTCTTTTGTGATTGAGTTTGATAACAAGTAATGGTTTGAAGTTTAGTGGAGCATAGCATAATATCGATTAGAGAGACAATCAATGATAAGTTAAGATACGTGAATCATAAGGAAATAAAAAAATATTTCAAGGTATGAGTTAATGTTGATAGATAAAGGGATTGAGTCTCACGATTGGATTCAAAATTTAAGTTTTTCATGGTGAGTTTACGTTTGTGGTAGCGTGCTTTTGTCAAGGTATGGATTGATAAGTTAAGAAATGATAGATCACATTGAGTTTGAAGCATTTGAAGGCTTACAAACAATTTGAGTAGTAAAATTTTATACTTTTGATTGTTTATACCTAGATGGGATTTAACGTAATATTTTGATTTCGAGGATAATATAAAAATACCATGGTTGTAGATCAAAAGGATAAGATCGGTAAGCGAGTCAACCAAAGAAGAAACAAGAGTTGATGTATTGAAGATTTCCAGATACTTCAAAATTCGTGTTATGAGAAGAATTAAGAGAAGTGAAGGAATAAAGAACATTCATATTAGAATTCTGGTTCAACGTGGAAGAATGTATGAATTCTTCATATATAAGATCTTAATATACTAGGGATGTGAATTTGTTTCGGACTAAACTTACCATTGATTATCAGCAATTTTCATGAGATGGGGTTTTGATTTGGTGTGAAAAACAGTGCGGGTGCATAAGACATGTGTTATTTAATTTTTTTTTTTTGTTTTGGGTTGGAGCTAAATGTTAAAATTATGATAGGCAACTTATTTATGTTAAACGGCGTGGACCGACAGTTTTATTTAAAATTAATGAGACGGAGGAGATCAAATAACTTTTGTTTGATGGGACGATTAGGATGCCATGATGTGTTATTATATGCATAATGGTGGAGTAAAGATTATGTGCTATAGTATAGGATTATTAGAGTGACTAAGAATTTCTCTAATTTTAGTGGGGTATGTGAAGGTTTGGAAGGGGTAGTTGACACAATAGTGTATGTGAAAGAATTATTGTTATCATCCATCTTGGGTGGATCCATATTATCCTGAAGTGCTTAATGAAAAGAGAGGGATCCATAGTTTGAAACTTTTGGCAGGCGATAGGTAAGTTGCTAAGAAGACTTTGATAGTAGTACTGACGGTTTAAAGTAAAGTAGAGGCGGATGTGGCTGATGATGTTCTATTCACATTATTAAAAGTTGTGGCACATAGGGCGTGTGTTTAGGAGCATGGGGAGTATGATTCACTGCTTACTATTACCTGTGTTTCCAACATCTATTGCGTGATTCTTATGTGGATCGGATGACACGAAGCATCTTATGTCTTGAGTGGTGAGATCTGGCAGAATTGATAATTTCGATTATGATAGGTGGTTTTGTTTGAAAGTTGATCTTGATATAAGTAGTTTCTCACGCACAACCTTGAGTATGAGAGCTTATATAAGAGCTATGAAGAGGTACTAAAGTATTGTTAGATGTTTACATTTGAAGTGTATTGTTTGTTGGGTGTTTTGTTAGATGAGATTGCCTCGTTTTGCGTTTAGATAAGTGTGATTATCTCTTGAGAGGATCCGATCTCTAAAGATCAGATTTGAGTTTTATAACTAAGCTGTAAGAAGGACTGTGTGTGGAAAAAGGAATCGTGATTAAGAGGTGGTTGTGTGATGGTTTGTGCACTATGAATGTGATGGTTGGTTCAAGTTCACTCTGATTGTAGCGTAGTATCAATAGAAGGTAATATTTGCTATGTGAGAAAGATTCGTCATGATGGGCGTGTTACGGTCAATTAGTTTCACTTAAGATGGGGTCATGAGGTTAGGTTTTGATGATTTAATCGCTCTTGAGTTGCTAGCCTTATAAAGTTTGAATTGAAAGGTTCAATTCTTGTGAGTTGGTCTTGATAGAATAGAATGGTGGTTAAAGTTAAGCTTTATGGAGAGAGGAAACAACGACTCTGGAAGAATTCATGCATTAGATTTTTGATAACGTCAATATCTCCTTCTCCTATTTTATGTTCGAGGTACGAACATGATTTTTATGGTGGATAATGTAACGACCCTCCTTAGTCGTTTTAGAAATTATCAAACATTATTTTTATATTACCTTTTTAATAGTTTTGATAAATAAGGTATGACTGATAAAGAGTGACTGATATGATCTCAGATTTAATAAAGGATGATTTGGTTGCTAATGATAATGGAAAAAAAAAAAAAGAAAAAAAAAAGAAATAGAAAAAGAAAATTAAAGAAATAAAATAAAATAATAATAATAAACAACAATAAAAGCGGCAAAGTGCCCTATTAAGGGTAAAAGTGCTCTAACAACAGCAGCAGCAGGCCGCATCAAACAAGTTAAAAAAAAAAAAACTTTTTGGCGAAAACTACTTAGGGGCGGTAGCAAGTTGCAAGCAAAAGAACAGTTGTTGCTATTATTTTCACATTCCTGCTGCACTCCGACGGCTATTCTCGTAGCCTCAGGTGTTTGATTATACATTTTCCTATTAGAATTAGTCTGTATATGAATATTAGTTGGATTGCTAGGAATTAGAGTCACATTATTAGTATGGGTGATGTGTGAGTTGAAAATGAAACTATACCGTGTAAGTATCCGTTTTTAATTAATGTGTAACAATATATGTTAGAATTCATTTAATTGATTTTGAAGAGGAAAAAGAAAAGAGAAACAAACAAACGTAAAAAAAAACAACAACAACAGCGTTTGAATAAGAAAATTAGAAATGGTACCATTTGTTACAGCCAGGTTGGATATGAGTTATGGTCATCATATTGTAATGATGAGGTTAAAGTAATTATCATATGAATACTGACATATTGATAAAAGGAATAAAGGGAATATTTATTTGAGGTTCATAGTCTGGTACTCTCGTCATTTTGGTCGTAACTTAACTTTGTTGTTTCTTTGAATTTTCGTATTATGATTATTATCTTATTATGATTCAAGTTTTGATATATTAAGATATTAATTAAATATTATGGTGTATTATATTATGTGAAAATTATAAGGGTTGTAGTGTTTGGAGAAATTATGACTTAACTCAAGGTTCGAATTTGAGGAATATGAGAGTTGGAAATTAATTGGCATCAAGATAGGACGTGATATAAATTGGGGTTGAGTTATTGACTATACACGTAGTCATAGGTGCTTGTGATTTTAGAATCTTATTGTGGTTAATATTTGACTAGATTTATTTGAGTTGAAGTTCAACAAATGGGAAAAGACTCAAGTTCTGGAGTATATATTCTTGTTGGATTCAGGCAAGTGGATTTCTAAAAACTCTTGTTAAGGTAGAAATGCGTGTATGTCCTTGTGGTTATGTTGGGAATAAAAAAACGGTATTGGTAGGAGTTGGACTTGTTCCACATTGATTAATTTACTGATTTGAAAAGACAGGGGATTAACAAAAGGCATTGGGCATGTAATTGTTTATGTGTGTGTGTTTGAGAAAGGGTTGGAGGCTTGTTGAAATCATTGTTTATGTAACTTCATGTTTTTGTGGGTTGTGAATGTGCGATGTTACTTGAAAAGGAAATAGCCTCATTATAGTGAACTTGTCATCTGCATTATTCTGGTGCATTGGTTGTGGCAAGTGTTATGTGCCATTGAGAAATAATGGCGTACTTAAGAGGATGTGTGTCCATTTCGAGGGACGTATCGCACGCCGACGATGGATACTATATTTCGAGGGACGTATCGAGCGCCGAGATGGTTACTATTATCTGAGGTTGTGTCGGAGCCGCGACAGATGCATGGACAGATATGTACCACAGGGGTTCCGGACTGAGAGACAACGGGTGTGGTCTCCACTAGGCCCAGCATGCATTCATTATACTTGACATTGCATTCCATTACATGCACATACTTCTCATAGTGAACTTGATATGGAGTTTTGACTGATCTAGTTGAGTGCCTTTTTGTGGAACTTGTGGATTGTGAATATGAGCTTGTGTATGCGGAATATAATTTGTTGAAAGTATTGTTGTTGTTCAGATAGGTAATTTCTCTAAGTGTTGTTGGGAGCTACGGCTATGTAAACTGTGAGCTGTTAGGTTGGGTTAATTTTAATTGCAGGATGTAGTTGTTGAGGTTCGTTGGGGGTGGTAGGAGACCCGTATTTCATCCCTTAGCTTGTTTTAGGAGGTTTACTGCTGCGTAGTGTGGTTTGG
>JAKWJA010001989.1:0-16475 GCA_027704765.1 Solanum habrochaites | reverse complement strand
GAATGTTAACCATTACAACAACTGTAACTCAACACTGTTAGGTGAGATGAGAGAGACTTGCAACAGTAGGTGAACCGCTTCGTCAAAAAGCTCAAGACCACACAAAGTAAAAAAGAGAGACAAGTTATGAGATGGGATATAGAAAGCTTACCGGGAAGTGAGAGTCCTTTAATTGACTGAGATCTAAAACTTGATCGGGAACAGTTGGGCGAGTATTAAAGTGATCATATATCTGCTTCTATTTGATACCCCAGAATCGTTGCATGTCTGCGTTGGAGAGAGATCCCCTAACATAGAGACAAGGCTTCTTAAATTATTTCTGATTAGTAGTAGAATCTCACTTCTTTGAGGACTCAGACGAAGTATCCATGGATCCTAAGGAGAATAAAGAGAGAGAGAGAGAGATGGTGTCTACTTCGAAGGAACTCAAAGAAACAGAGGATTTCTTTGAGGTCATGGGGCGAGTATTTTTCATGGTGAGATGAAGAGTAGAAGAGAGAGAGGAAACAATAAATAAAAAGAAAAAAGATGAGGGAAAAGAAAAGGAATCAGATGAGAAAGGGAAAGGGAAGGGGATTTGATAGGAAGAAGGGGAAGCGGAAGACGCGGCAGCGGGTCATAATTACATAACAAAAAAATGAAAAAACACATTAATTGCATAAGGAAATAAAATAAATAAAAAGTAAAGTACAATGGACTATTCAACACATTTAATGTCAAGACGATCTCTGAGAGAGAAAAATCTTTTGTCTAGAAGAGGTTTAGTAAAAATATCAGCTAATAGATATTTAGAGTCTTCAAATTCGAGTGAAAAATCACAATTTTAAACGTAACCATGAATAAAATGATGATTTATGCGGATATGCTTAGCCCTAGAATGATTCACAATATATTTTGAAAGACGGAAGTATCATGGATAATCGGTACAGTTTCATGGGAAATATTATAAACAGGTAATTGATGCATCGTCCATAAAATTTGAGTACCATAACTTTCAACCACTAACTATTAAGATTTCGTGGTGGATAAGGCAACCGAAACTTGTTTCAATCTATGCCATTAGACTAGATAACGCCCCAAGATTTGGCATGTTCCACTAGTGTTTTTTGGTTGTTTTTGTCACTTGCAAAGTCAGTATTTGAATAACACTTAATTCCAAAATGGTAGCATTATAATACAATAATCCCGGCTCCGTGGTTCCAATGAGGTAGCGAATGATTCTTTTTACCACCACGAGATGTGATTCCTTAGAAGCAGCTTGAAATCGTGCACAATTGCATATACTATACATTGTATCGGGTCGAGTGGATGTAATATATAGTAATGAGCCAACTATCTCTCTATGCGTCTTATTATCCACGTGTTTTTCAGATGCATTAATTTCAAGAAAAAGTGGGACAACTCATTGGGGTACAAAAGCGCTTTGCCTTTTGAGTCCCAACTTCTTAATAAATTCCTTGTTTGTACTTTGCTTGAGTAATGAATGTTCATTAGTTTAATGGTTAATTTAAAATAAGAGATTGAATGTGACTTCTCATAGAAGACACATATCGAATTCTACTTTCATTAGATTTGAAAAATTATCGCGTAAAGAAGGATTAGAACTTCCAAAAATAATATAATCAACATATATTTGAACTATAAGAATGAATAAACCAGATCTTTGAATGAAGAGAGTTGTGTTAATTTCCCCCTTTGGAAATTATTTTTCAATAAAAACAAACTCAATCTTTCATATCAAGCTTTTGGAACTTATTTTAGTCTGCAAAGAGCCTTGGAAATTTTGTAAACAAAATTAGGACAAGAAGGATTTTAAAAACCGGGGGTTATTTGACGATAACTTTTTCTCTTATAAAATCGTTTAAAAACACACTTTTCACATCCATTTGAAAAAGTGTAAAATTCTTGAAAGAATCATAAGAGAGTAGAATTCGAATAGATTCTAAAATTGCAACAAGTGAAAAGGTATCCTCGTATTCAGTACAAACTTTTTGTGAGTAGCCTTGAGCGACCTTATCTACGGAGCCGGTTGATCATCATGGCAAAACGACCCATTTTAAAGGTTAAATGAGCCCCAAATAAGGAAAACTTCTATTTTCCCAATTGTCGTGTGCTATAGTCTACCATCTTTTCTGATGATCCAGAATTTCGAGATATTCAAGATTATTCTACCGTAATATGGCAAGCTCAATCTCTTTTGTGTTCTTAAACTCAATAACTGCTACCTTAGCAAATCCAATAATATCAATATATATTTTGGTCTTCAGGATTTATGTAAGATTTCTCTTTGATTTGAGTTCTTCATTGCATTTTTAAAATCTTGTAAGCAGATATGAACCAATGATTAGAGAGTACCTAAGAGGAATTGGCCTGGTCTAATGGACATTGAAGAAAAAGCTCACAATAATCTTAAAAAATAGATTACAGTTATGTGAATCTTTAAATACTGTTACAACAAAATTAGATTTTCTCTGCTATTAATCAAAGTTTGGTTGTTGCTATTTGTTTATGGGATAGGATTGTGTTACACTATACCAAATTTCATTTTTGACATCTAAATTTGTTCTTCTCAATATTTGGTTACTATATCATGCCCTACATCCCGTGGGAGCTGATTCATCTAACTAAAAACAATTTTATCGAATATTCTTCTAAAATAAATTCTTGTGTATATTATTTTTTCTAATGAGGTTATGCCAAGAAAAAACAGAAAATAAAAACTGTAGAAAGAAGGAATTTGTTTTATGGGTAAATAAGGATTGAGTATTAAAAAGAAGGGAGGATGAAAAAAAAAAGAAAAAAAAGGGGGGGGGGGTGGGGGGGGGGGGGGGGGGGGGTGGGGGGGGAGGGGGGGGGGTGGGGGGGGGGGGGTGGTGGGAGGAGGGGGTGTGGGGGGGGGGGGGGGTCGTGGGGGTGGGGGTGGGAGGGGGGGGGGGGTGGGGGGGGATGGTGGCGGGGGGGGGGCGGGGGGGGGGGGGGGGGCAAAAAACCAAATACAAAAAAAAAAAAAAACCAAAAAAAACAAGAACAGAAAACAAAAAAAAACCCACCATAAGAAACAACAAACAGACTTCGCACTTTTGTCGCGACCATTTTTTTGTGTTGTGGTTCGCGCCCATAAAAACAACCAACCAATACCCAAACACCCAACACCACCACACAACCCCAAAAAACAACACACAAAAACTAAACAACAAACACACCACTAAACACACCCCCCCCCCACCCCAACACACCCCATAACACCCAACAACCAAAAAATATAAATATATATGTTAAAAATTTAGGATTTAACCAAGGAATTAGGCAAGACTGATTGCTCTTGAAAGGCGTAAGAGATCACATAATGGTAATGCAACATATATGGGTTCTTTACAAATGATGGCTTCATCAGATTCAATATAAGAAACTTGACATGATATGATGAAACTAGGATTCCTACTCCAGTGTGGATGATGGATGGTCAAATTTAGCATTTTGCAGTTTATCATATTAATACTTAGATGAGATTGTCGCTAAAGTTTAAAGAACTCATGGTCACAGGTAAGCTTTTATCAATTTTTCTTATTTCAACTTATATGTAAGAATCCACTGTAGTTGATTGTAAACATACACATGCTTAATTCTTCCCTCGGATCCTACTACTAAGAGTGTTCACGTTTATATAAAAACCTTATAATGCGACAAAATTTAGTATATTATAAAAATCATGTGAAAAGTAAAAGAGGTATAAGATAACCATAACCAATTGTCGTAGAGTTGATATTATACCCCAAATTAGTTTGCCTTTTGGTAACTTTTAACGTTAGTTAGTTTGGTTGTAATACATTCCCCTCATGTACTTTTTATTAATATATCAATTGGTTTATTCTCATCAATCAAAAAATAAAGATGAGAGATTTCACCTAAGTTTAATAAAGTAATATTCATGTCACAAGATTTACTTTTGTTTTCTCAAGTCATATATATAACTAAAATTTTATGAGGTTATTTTCACTAGGTTTAAAATGTCAAAAGTCAATGGTAAGTTTCAATTAACGCATAATAATACTTCACTATGAATTCAAGAATAGTTTCTTTCAATTTCTTTTTCCTTTTCATTCTTGTTATTCTAAGAGATATTGGATTTATCTCTGCTGTAAGTCTTACACAAAAAAATTAAACCATTTTTGTAAGATTGTGGTAAGTGACGAATTGAATAAGATGCCTTTGAGAGCAAACTGTAAGAGAGATGCATAGTGATAATGAAAATAAAAAAGAGAAAGTGCAAGAGGCTATACTATTGTTGTGTGCATTGGCAGCAAAATATAGGTTTATATTTGTAGAAGATGTTTACACTTGCTACTTTAAAACTTTCCAAATGAATGAGAAAAAACACAACATCTAAGGTGAAATGAAGTTAGTCAACAATCAAGCCCGTTTCATTTTTCCGGAGATAAAACTGTGCTATAAAGCGTACAACATTATAACAAAACAAAAAAAGTTAATTAAGAATGTTGTTGCCTGCTCATTTTTTTGGAGAAATAAGAATGGTTAAATGACCATTTCTGTACGGAATGGTTTTTTTTTTTTAAGCAAAATTATATTGTTGTGTAAGAACATTGTAATTTTCCCCAATAAAATTTTAATACCGGCCGTGCCCATCTAGTATATATTATACATATATAATTATTTTTAGTCTGGAGTCTATCAAAAACAATATCTCTATTTTATTATTTTAAGGTAGGTGGAATTAGTCTCAATTTGACAACAATAAGGACGCTCCATGTAGGAATTCAATTACCAATAAGAGTTTCGTCCTATATATCTCAGGTATGCATTGAGGACGGGTTTTGATAGTTAGCTTTTTTGTTGTTATAGTATAACAATATATGGTAGAAAGAGTAAACCGTGAATCTTACTAGGTATTGTATAAAGCCCATTTGAAGGTCCAATGGGCCCATATTAAACTTGAACTATATTTCCATTAAGTCTCTACTAAAGAAGAAGAACTCAAATCATTAAACTACAAAAGCTCGAGATATCGCGCAGTTCTGAATTTGGACAATGCTCCGGTAAATCTGATATCTTTAAGGTACAATTACATATGCATAATAATAATGTACATGAATGTATATGCACTATTTTTGTCTCCAATTTAATCTAGTTCTCTCAAAATTGACCTTACAGAGAGGTAAATCGCAGAAAAAGCTCATGACGATTTTGAAGAACGGGAGTGTCATTCCTCTTTATGCAGTTTTTCTTAATTTAAATGGAAAAGTTGAACCGTTAATTGATATGTTTAGTTGGAGTTGACAGGACTCTAGGGAAAAAGAGTTTCGTGATTGAGCTTTAAGCTTTGGCGGTTCACTTCGCTTACTGTAATACCTCACTCCTCAAGGTAGTTTATCTCTTGATTTATAATGAATTAGGTACTTTACGAGTTTGAGTTTAAATTTTTGAGTTTTTGCACTTCCTTTTTGGGGTTATTTTAAATTTTGTTGGGTTGAATATTTCCATTGTTTTTTAGTTTTTGAATATTCAGTAACGAAATATTTACTTTTTTAAATAAAGGAACTTCTTTTGTTGTTGGAGAATACCTCAAAATCAACGCATTTTGCAAACTAAGTACAATTCTTAGTTGTACTTTTTTGAAATTTTAGTAGTCTGTCTGTCTCAATAACAATGGGGGTTAGATCAAATCATAATTTATGCCTAGTTAAATATTGATTGTTCGAAAAAAAAAATTCAAATAGTGTTCCTAGTTTATTGAGTTAAAATATATTCATTTAATTAATTTTTATAGTCACTGTCAATTTGCATGCTCTAATAATCAAGGGTACAAATTCTCTTTCACTAGAACATATATTGGTACACTTTGCTTTTCAAAAGGCCTTGACGAGTGGGATATATCCTTATTTTAATTTTTAAATCTATGGGAAATAAAACCTCGTGGGTAAATGCGGCGGCGTTGTCTTGCCTTTCCATATCCTGCACATAGAAGAATCTAAAGTGCAGCAGCATTGCCCTTTCTGTTTTGGGTTATAACTAAGACGATGAATTGATGCTAGAGAAAAAGCGTTGTTACGAATTGTAAAATTCTACACGTCACTAAGTAAAAAAATAGTTCACTGATTTTTCTGTGATTTAGGTGTAAAAACATAGTTGATTCTATGAAGACGCTTGTTTTTCACAATTTTTCTTTTTGGTGTTTTTATACCTATAACAAGGTTGCATGGGGCTGATTGAGGTATCTTAATGGGAACAAATTCAAACTAATTGCACAAAAAGAGTCAGATTAGTTTGATAATCACTTTACTTGATGAGTTTCATTTGCTCACTCAAAAACCAGTAATGATATTTCTAAAAGGATTCAAAGGAGTAGTATTTTGTTATTTTCACTCATCGAGCAGGGTATGTGAGAAGGTTGGCTTTTTGTTAACATCCAGATAAACTTCTTATGGATTTAGGTGGTATGCATTTCTATTAACAATTACATGACAATAGTGACCGATACTTGAGGAAGATATATAATAACTTGTTAACTGTAGGCTAGTAGCCCCGTTAGTCTTATTCGATGGATGAGGATGTATTATCCTTTGAAACTTGATGTTTTCATAAAGGAGTCTGTTTAACCAGTTTGATAAACAAAAAATTATGTTTTTACCAGTTTAAAGATTAGAATATGTAAATATTCAATATATATACAAAGAATAACCTTAGTGACGTAATACATGGCGCCACCCATCATCCAAAAACCCTTTTAATTTTAATATTACCTAGGAAACCTTCCCTTTAACACAAACAGTCTAGCAAACAGTCTAGCAAATTATTCGCCCAAACAATAGACTGTCTTAAAAGCGACAACAAACTTAAGCCGAACGATACCTTTTTTTGTAACAATTTTTTTGGGGGGGGGAAAAAAAAAAAACAACCAATATTTACACCCCTTTCCAAAAGGTACTGCATCGTTCATATTAAATTTTTAAAGAATTGTGAATTTCCATATTTCAAACTTTGATTGATATTCAATTTATACAAAAATGTGAATTTGCTTATTTCAAACTTTCTTGCACATTTACTTCTAACATGGAACTTTGATTACACGGTCATCTGGAATAATCAAATTAACAAGTTCTTTTTTTTATTACAAGATCAGTTGAAGCAAAGGTGGTGGAAAATCATACCATAAACTTCAAAGTTTCAGAAATAATGCGTTACACATATCAGGCATTCAAACTTTACAATATCATTTCCTTGCGGGATAATTGCCATCCAAAAAAAATACAAAAAAATGATACGTTCAAAATCCCTTCAAAATTGTATTCAATCAGTGATGATTCTATCCCGGCACAACAACATCATTGTCCAATCAGGCACATCAATCATTGTCATTAATATTACACAGGGTCTCCAATGTATACAATAAAAAATATGCCTCTTTAATTGTAGATGCGGTTTGATGCTTATATGGAATCGGTGATCTAGATAGTATGAGTTGAAAGTGGAAGAAACGCGACATACACATTCTTACCGATTCGTAATATTCTTATCTCATCTACATTAAATTCAAATTCATTCATACCAAAGAGGAAACATGTAATTCTCTTGCTGTGAGGACATGATTATCAAAGCAAGAATACATTGTGGGAGGATCAGAGAAAATATTTTACCCCTTTTTTTTTTTACGTTCATCCATTCAAATTCAGACCAGGACATGTGATCGTTACTGCTACAATTCTAAAGAATTCATAGTTAACTATTTCTTCTCAACATACTTGAAACGTTTAGTCACGAATAAAGGACATTCTGACAAATAGGTTTAGTTTTTCAATAATAGTTGAACTAAATTTTGCCACCACCACAACAAGAAAAAATTATGTTATATTCAAATGGATAACATCACCTCATTGCTTCATAAGTTCTCAAAAAAGTCAGTTGATGTCCATACTATTGACACTGCAAATGAAAGTAACATTAACATTGCAAAAGTTATGTTTTAAAATCGAATGACAATTGTAGGGTTAGTAGATTCTAACTAGAGTACCGACAAAGAGGTAAGTACTATAATAAACCCTTCGCACCAAAAGCATAAGGCATTGAATCAAACATTTTGCTACTGTAATATATTATAATGTTGTGTGTGTGTGTGTGGTGTGTGCGTGTGCGGTGCGTGTGGCATGTGTGAGTGTGCGTGTGTCGCGGTGCAGGGTACGCGGGTGCGGGTGTGTGTGAATCTGTGTGGTGTGTGTGTGCGCGAGCGTGTGGTGTGTGTGTGTGTGGTGTGTGGGTGTGTGTCGTGTGTGGTGTGAAAGACTACTTGCTCTTGTTTATGGGGTGAAAGAAAACAATTGGCTGAGTTGTCTTGAGTTTATCACAGTGTGGTTAACGATAGTCCAACAAGTGAGACTGATGTACCGTCCATATCTGCAGTGGATGGGAACTTGGGTCTTACATACTAATATTGAGCAATTTCAATTGAAGAGGGTCGGAAGATGTTAAAAGTAACTACAAGTTTATGTGCTTAGTGAAGAAGTAGGAAGTCAAGCACCCCATAAGCAAGACAAAAAGGGTAAAAATTCTACAGAGTTAATATGCTTCTAATACATTTTCTCTTAATAGGTTTACATTCATTCTGTCTTGAAATTCATCATTAATTCTTTTTACAACAGGGAAAGAAAAGTGGAATATCACCTGAACTAATAGATTATAAGGGAGATTAAAAACAGAATAATCAAAAGAAAGTTTTCCTAGTGGACGGAGGCTTCCATTTTAAACAGAAGAGTTTTATCGAGAACGTCTAAGAGAAAAAAAACTTATTTCATAGAGACAATGGACAGAGTGACGATGGGACACCAAAAAAAGGGAAGGTAGAGGATTTTTTCTATGCGGGACCTTAATTTATTAAGGCTAGACAAAGTAGGGTCTATTTGTTAGTTGCAATACTTGACATGTTCCAAACAATGGCTAATTGTGTATATCATATGGTGTTGATGTATGGTATGGTAGGGAAGTATACTATAAATGTACATGTCTATAAAAGTTGTCTTGTTTATGTGCCATATGTCGATCCACATTTTTTCTCTTAAAGTTATATGGTACCTACCCCTACTCACCAAGATGTGAATGACTCCTTCAAGCAATTTTATTTTAAAGCTCCAGAACAACAAGCCTATTACATTGCGGCATTACATAGGTGTAACTGAAAATGTCATTTTTAACACTTATTTAACTACACTAAACCTAAAAAAAAAGATTCAACAAAATTTAAAATCACGGTGCCGCGCGAAGCACGGACAATTTTCCTACACTCATCTTCTTTATAAGAGAAAATTGATATTAATTTTTGAAAATACATTGTTTGTGCTTCGCGCGGCACCGTGATTTTCAAATTTGGTTGAATATTTTTTTTTGTTTTAGTGTAGTTAAATAAGTGATAAAAATTACATTTGAAAATCACGGTGTGCACCATAATTCTCAAATATTAATATCAATTTTTTCTTTTACAGCAGATGAGTGTGCCTTATATAAATACTGCCATACTTTTGGGAGGTAGCATGATTTCTTTCTTTTCACCCAGCGCTTCCGGATCCCTGTCCCATTATATTTCATATAATGAGTTATAAAACCACATAAGATGGATTGTTAATCATGGTTTATTTGTTGAGATGAGACAAAATCTTTGTGAAGATGAGACAAAACTCTTTGGATTATATTGACTGTTCATGTAGTTATTTCATATTACGGGTGTTCAGCAAGAAGGAAAGAAAAAAGGTTCCCCTTAATTCAAGTAGCGTCCAGGTGATTTATTTTCTCTTAAATTTTTTTACGAACAGTCTAGTGACTCAGCATACATATGAATCTCCTGTCGATCATAACATCAATTTATCATGAATTGTGGCGTTCGTCTTGCTATTTGTTTAAATGGCATTTACAGTGTTTATTTCAGGGTATACGTCAAAAGCAATTTCCATGAAGCAAGATAATACAAAATTGCAGACCCATGGTTAGTCAATAATGTAGATGATGCATGTCTTAGCTTTGGTAGTTCAATAATTGACTTCTGTGTTACATTTTATTTTATATGCAAAACCAAACTGTCTCCAAATTGAAGGATTATGTCAACGAGCTTAACTCATTGAAAAAAATGGAAGTAAGAGTTATTGCTAATGTAAGATTCTACAACGATCGTAATGGTTTTAACAATATTATCAAATTATTGACTTTCTGTTCCATAGACACATGAATCTGGGTCAGCATTTAACTACGTTTACATCGAAAGCTTTATTCCATTGCCAAATTTATATGGAGAAAACTCTTGTCGAGGATAAAAGCTATTATATGTGAGTAAAATGAAACTATTAATTCAAATGACTGATGACTTTGGTATTTTTAGAGCATATCCACCTTTCATCTCTCTCTTAAATATTCAATGGTACTCAGAAGTCTCTGTTGCACCAAGTGTTAGGATCGAAATCACGTACACACACTAGATGAATGAAAAAAACAAGAACTTTCAAGAGAAAGAGATGAGAGATCTAGAGAGAGAAACAGAAAACCGAATGTTTCGTGGTAAAACTCCGTGAGTAAAATTCCACGGCGGTAGATCTGTATATAATAACTAGAGTATGTTTGGTTACAGAGGAATAAATAGAAAACCTAAAATAGAGAAGAAAGAGGAAAACCTAAAAATAGAGAATAAATAGGGAAACCTTAAAATTAATCAGGCTCCACTACCTAACAAGTCTCCCACTTGGGACTGACGCAGTCATCCAAAAAACTTACATTCTCAAAAAAACTCTCTTCATCATCAAAATCGTTTACCGGCACGTAACATTTGTAGAACAACTAAGAAGACCACCGAGGTTTTACATAACCTCAGTTCCCAAACATCAAACATTTCGTCAACATGTCGCCGGGTCTTTGGTCACACACCTATATCTTCTCCAAAAACCACATATCACCATCCTCCAATGCCCTGCGAGTGAAATGGACGCCTTCTGATGTGCTTTGTCTTGAACGATAGACTGGATTTTTCACAACCGTATGGCACTCTGTATCTGAGTACAGAATATTCGCGTCTTGCTTCTTGCCCAATTCCTCAAGATAATCTTCCATCATATAATCTCTTTCCAGCTTCAGCTATTGCCACTAACTAAGCTTCAGTAGATTAAGAGAAACACACTCTGAATCTGGACATTCAACTCACTGTTGTTTCACCTATGGTGTAAAGACCAGGAGTACTCTTACTCGAGTCAAAATCCCCCACCAAGATCAGCATCCACAAAAACATGTCGGGGTCACTTGCTTTGCCAAAACAAAGGAAGTACTGGGTGCACCTCTCAGTATCTACAGAAGCCAACTTCACAGCTTTCCCAATGCTCTTTCTAGGGTTCGTCATCTACTGCCTAAACAAATCACACTTAATGTGCTATATTAGGTCTAGTGAAGCCATAGCTACATCAAACTACCAACTGCTGAAGAATATTGAACCAAAGGCCATGTGGACACGTCTTGGAATCTTGGGTGAATGCTCCTATGGACCAATTTAACGTGATTTGCAATGAGGTAGTCCTGGGTAGCACATTAACCCTGAT
The DNA here is from genome assembly GCA_027704765.1 of Solanum habrochaites. Classification (NCBI taxonomy): domain Eukaryota; kingdom Viridiplantae; phylum Streptophyta; class Magnoliopsida; order Solanales; family Solanaceae; genus Solanum; species Solanum habrochaites. Next base: position 4,899 of record JAKWJA010001989.1, on the reverse strand, counting down.
CTGCTCAGCACTTTCTCATTTACAACTCTGAGTAGATTTAAAGTGCCAGTAGAATCTATACCGAAAATCTTCTCCCCAAAATCTGTTATGATGACCCAAATCTTCATCTCAATGTTGTAGACAACCTTGTCTTCAGATGTTTAATCTCTAAACTAGATACTGCAATAACATAACATCCACATACAAGAGTAGAACAGACATATGAATCAGCGGATTTCTTGAAGTAACAACAAGGATCCCTTTTTAAATTTGGAGAATCCAGTTCTTGGTCATGAAGAGTCAAATCTTGTATCACTGCCTTGTGCTGCTGTAGTCCATACAGCTCATTGTGAGCGGCCACACCATGGTGTTCCTTGCCTGGAAACCACACATCCTTCGGTTGCTAATTAGATCGCTTTGTCATGATCTCCATGTAAAAATGCTATTTTTACATACATTTGCTCTAGATGGCAAATTTTCCGATGCAACAATACTAAAAAGAATTGAATGAGGTAACTTACAACAGGAGAAAAAATATGTAGTATCAATACCCTTTCCTTTGTGAATATCCTTAACCCTAAAACTATCCTTGAACATTCTTTTGCCACCTGGTCAGTCATGATTCTGAACACCCATTGTCAGCAAGCTGTCTTCCATGCCAGGTAAATCAGTCAACAACCAATGTGTCATTCTTCTCAAGTGACCTCAATCATTCCATCCATGGCTTACTCCACTTGATCGAATCCTCCACCGTTAGGGCCTCATCAAAAGGCTTGGTTCCCCTCATCAGTCAGCAATAGATAGTGGAAAATGAAGGTGAATACCGATCTGGGTGCCCTGAGGATCTGGATGATCTCCTTACACATTGCTCAGGGTATTAACTTGCGCCCCTTAATATTCTTCAGTAGAGTGGTTGAGTAATGCGTCGAAATTATGGGGGTTAATATTCTCCAACTAAACCTCAAGTCCCACTTGCTTTGTAACCTCTAGAACCTCTGGTCTCTGTCCTTTTTACAGGACAGGACTCATCAATATGTCACGTCACAATGTCTCAGGATCTTTATGTTCTTGTCATCACCAAAACCTGTATCCAAACAAATCAGGAACCATATCCAATGAAGTAAACTTCACAGCCTTGGCGTCAAGCTTGTCTATCTTTTGTGGATCAACATGAACATAAGAAGTGCAACCAAAAGTCTCAGTGTGAGTACCTTGATTTTTTCTTGTCCACACTACTCTGGAATCTTGAAAACCTTAAAAAAAACTGATGGTCCCCTGTTGATCAAGTTCCAGATGTGCTCACCGCTCGCCCAAAGTGTTTTTGGAAGCCCACCGTGTATCCTCATACTCCTTGCACGCTCATCAAGGTTTCTGTTATCCTCACAACATCCATCTGCCTGCATTACAAGAAAAAACTGTTCCTCATCAATCTGATTCCTCACCTGCATAGAATGCGTGAACTATTGATTTGTATTACTTCTTCCATTGTAAACCTTAGGCATTTACTTTCAAACCGGTCAATTATCAACTTCAGCTTTCCACTTCTTGAAAGTTTCAAACCAACATCTGACTGTATTCTTCAAGAATTAAAACCATACCTTCTGCTGAAATCATCAATGAAGGTAACATAGCATCTAGATCCTCCAGTATGATACTGGAGATGGTCCCCAAACATCTGTATGGACCATTTCCAACCGCAATTTCTTTGGCTCTCTAGGAGTCTTGTAAAGCTTACTCTTTTATGTTTGCTCACATATCTCTCTCAAAGAACACATATCAACAGACTTTAGACCCTCTAATGATCCTTTTGCAACCAGCATCTTCAATTCCTGTTTAGTACTCAGTGTCAAGCTGTTGTGCCACAGAACATGAACTGGAAGCACCTTCGCAACAGCGGCCAGGTTTATTACACCCTGCATGTGTACAAGGTTCCAGATTTGGTGCAACGAGCTATACAATAGACCTTTCACGATCTTATAATGAACCTTCCCAAACTATGACATGAATATCCCGTGCATCCAACTAACTAACAGAGATCAGATTTTTTTTAATCCAGAATATATTTGAATACTGCAATGTCCACTGGTTTCCAAGTTGTCTTTATGCAAACATCCCCTTTCTTCAATCCTCTAAGGCTTTATGTCAGCAAGATATACTTTTCAACAAATTTTCGATTGAAGTTTGGACAACTCCTGCTTGGAGACAAATGGAAGATGCACCATAATCAAAAATCAATGATTCAACCGGGCTGTTCACACTATAGGATTAGAGCATAACAATGTCCTTGCTGAATCTACAGAATCTTTCATCTCAATTTCTTATTCTGTTTTGTTGGCTTTGTACACTTCGTCCGAAAGTGCCCTTTTTCTCCATAGTTCCAACAAGTCAGTTGATATGTGCAGGGATTTTTCTCGCTTATGATTTTGATCGACCATGTTGATTTTGTCTTTCGTTCGTTATTCTCCCCTTCGATCAAACACTGATAGCACTGCCCGATGAATCTCCCACTTCCGTTTGGGATACTTCGCTAAGCCCCAAAAAAAAAAAAAAACAACATCACGAATTTATCAAATTCAGTTTCTCAGTCCACGGGAATGATAATCGCAGAGCACAACAGTATCCCAAAACCGGGCAGAAGATGCACATCAAAATCAACGCCTTTAATTTCATCTTCAGAAATTATTCCACAGAATGGAGTTGACTGAAATAATATTGAACTGGTTTATAGATCAGAAACGGATCCATTCTCAGACATCTGTAAATGTGACAATTTATGTATCGAATATACCTAGTTCAACAGATGGTTTTTCATACATGTTTTGAAAGTGCCTAAACTACCGGACGTAGTCTTCTGCCTTCCGATGTTGAAACGCCAGTTCTTGACAAAAGTCACATGGATCAACCCTAGAGCATGTCGATCTGAGTTTCCACTTCTCCTCCGTCATGGATTCCGGTTCACCCCGGTCACGGTTCGCTGAAGAACTTTCTCTACAGATAATCGTTAATCTTCATCTTCAAAATCTGAAATCGGATCTATCAACTCTCGATTCCCAGCTTGAAAACATCCATCTCTATGATCGTGTGAATCTCATTAGCTGTATGATACCAGTTGTTGGATGAATTCACATACACACATAAGATGCATGAAGAACACAAGAACGTGCAAGAGAAGAGATGAGAGATCTAATAGAGAAAGAGAAAACCCAATGTTTCGTGGTTAAAACCCCGTGCGTAAAAGGCCCCCACCCCCACACCAACCCCCCCCCAAACAACCCACAGAAACCCCCCCCCCCACCCCAACCCCCCACCCCCACCCCACAACAACACCACAACACCCCCCCACTCAACAAAACACCAAAACACAAACAAACAAACCACAAAAACACCCCCCCCACCCCACCCCCCCAAACACAAAAACAACACACAAAAAACAAAAAAACCCCCCCCCCCCCCCCACAACACAAAAAAACCCACCCCCCACCCCCCCCCCCCCCCCCCCCCACCCCACCCCCCAACCCCCCCCCAACAAAAAAAACACAACCAAACCCACACCCACAACACACCTGAACAAACCCACCCCACCACCACCACCCCACCACCCCCCCCCCCCCCCCCCCCCCCCCCCTCCACACACCCCCCCCCCCCCCCACAACCCTCCACCCCCCCCCCCCCCCCAACACCCCCCCCCCCCCCCCCCCCCCCCCCCCCCCCCCCCCCTCCCACCCCCCACCCCCCCCACCCCCCCCCACCCCCCCCCCCCCCCCCCCCCACCCCCCCCCCACCCCCCACCCCCACACCCCCACCCCCCCCCACCCCACCCCCCCCCCCCCCCCCCCCCCCCCCCCCCCCCCCCCCCCCACACCCCCCCCCCCCCCCCCCACCCACCCAACCCCCCCCCCCCCCCCCCCCCCCCCCCCCCCCCCCCCCCCCCCCCCCCCCCCCCCCCCCCCCCTCCCCCCCCCCCCCCCCCCCCCCCCCCCCCCCCCCCCCCCCCCCCCCCCCCCCCCCCCCCCCCCCCCCCCCCCCCCCCCCCCCCCCCCCCCCCCCCCCCCCCCCCCCCCCCCCCCCCCCCCCCCCCCCCCCCCCCCCCCCCCCCCCCCCCCCCCCCCCCCCCCCCCCCCCCCCCCCCCCCCCCCCCCCCCCCCCCCCCCCCCCCCCGGCGGTAAGTATATTTATTTTAATAAATCAGATGTATTTGGTTACAGAGAATAATAGGAAAACCTAAAATAGAGAATAAATAGGAAAAAACCTAAAATAATAGGCCTCCACTACCTACACCAAGTGCTTGGATTCCAAATGTTTGAAAACTTGTAAATGCAAGTCACCTTTTGTGGAGAAAATCCTTTGAATGCATGATATTGATTCCATGTAGTATTTTATTGGTTGGAGCAAGGGTGTTCTCCTTTTCTCCTTCTAAATTTTTTTTGTATGTGGAAGACACATCATTATTATTCAATCAGTAGGAAAACAAGCATATACAACTGCATATCACTCTTGGCCACTCCACATTGTACCAACCTAGAGAGAATATGATGAATACTTCTAAATAAATGCTACTCTTAGTGCATAAAATAATCACGTAGAGAAAAATGCCTGCAGTATTATCAACTCATGTCTTGCACTGTAATCTACTGTTGTATTACCATAGTAAAATTCATGAGAAATATATTGTTACTATTGAATTCCTTGAAATTTTGATTTTATTGTCTCCTTGATTTTAAGCAAATTATTTTCCATTAGAGGAAAGGATGATTAGAAAAAAGTGATATATATCATGAGCTGGATGTGCAAGAGAGGGGAATGGGTTTAGCTTTACCCTTTTCCTTTCTCCGAGGTGACATGTTTCATGTTCTATTAAAACTTTTTACTCTTTCCTCATAGGTTAATGAACATTCTTTATTTACATACGCAAGAACGCTA
>JAKWJA010001988.1:0-31477 GCA_027704765.1 Solanum habrochaites | reverse complement strand
CCCAAAGTCCAAGCAACAAGTGAGATTTGTAAGTGGAGTGACAGCTCCAAAATTGGTCAATTATAATGAATTTTATACACCAAGGGATATATTTTATGATATTAGAGAATATTATGGTGTTGAAATCTCTTACAGCAAGCATGGCGTGCTAAAGAACGTGCACTCTCCCTGGATTAGGGGAAAACCATCTGCGGATATAGACAGAGCCGCGCGATACATACCACATGCATAAAAAAATGTGTATCCAGATTCTTATATAAGAATGCATAAGATGAAGAGGATGAAGATGTATGTTGATGTGCCTTAAGACCATTCATTAGGGGCTTTAAATACTGCAGACCAGTAGTTGTGTGGGATGGTGCCATCTGAGGTGAAGCTTACAAACGGACATTTTGTATCAGCAAGCCACACTTGATGGCGCAGGTATTTTTTATTTATAGCTAATTAGTCTTTTTATTTATATTAAGTACACAAATAATATAATTTGTGTGTAATCAGGTTGCATATTTCCCATTGGCATATGGGGTTGTGACACCAAAAATGATTGTTCGTGGACATGGTTTTTCGAACAGTTCAACATGCATGCTGGCCCACGATAGAAAAGATTGTGGTGTTTCAGATCGAAATGAGAGTATCATGAAAAAATGGTGTAAGGATTGTTTCCCCGATGTACCTCATATGCATGCATATGGCATCTTGGAAGAAGGTATGTGGAAACTTCAAAAGGAGCAGAAAGGCCCATAAGTGATCTTCTACTCTTGCCAAGGAATAGAGAAATGAACGCATATTGATAAGTTGATGGCTAAGGTGATTTATTGATCACAGGGTTAAGGAGTACCTGAATATGCAGGTTATCGAAAAAGTTGTCAAGAGTTCAGGACAACAGGTAAACAGAGGTAGAATGATGATTCAAAAATTGCCGAATGTATCAAGGATTGGTCTGTTGAAGCACGCCAATTCAACTATATTAGAATTCTGGAAGAGGTTAGAATCTTTTTGGATCTTGGCATTGCACAAAAAAAGAAGTGGCCTTACACCCAAGGACACATTAGGTAGAAAAATTGAGGAATTGTTGATTTAAACGCGGTCAAGTCAAAAATAGAGGTATTACTCATTATATAATACTTTATATTTAGATGTATCAATTCTGGTAATATTATGCTTTTGTTAAAAATGATGATTTTTAAAATTTATATATTTAAAATTTTTAATGTACCCAGGTTGTTCCATCATCTGAGTTTATTTTCTCAGTTTATGAAAATGGAAGAAGATATATTGTTTGTCTTGAGCGAAATATGTTGTTGATGGTAGATTTCAACTAGGATAGTAACTTGTTCACCATGCAATCGCTGTATTGAAAAAAAAAGAATGTCACCGATAATGAATCCGTATGCTCTGAATTATACAAGCCTGATGCGTTGGCAAAAACATATGAAATTCCGATGGTGGCCAATGCCCGCTAACAAAGATTGGTCAGATCATAAAAACGGGGGTAGCTGCAAACTGTGTATCCACCTAGATACAGAAGAAAAATATTGGACGAACAAGAAAAGAAGAAGAAAGAATGCAGATGAAAAGATTTTTCGGGAACACAAAAAGTTGTCGGACAATGTGGAACAAGAAGGCCACAACAGAGAACTTGTTACTTTCCACCCCAAAAGAGAAGGGAATAGTCGTAATGTTTCTATGGATATCAAGAATAATTATAACGTAAAAAATTTTAATTAAATTTTCAGTTTTAATTAGAAACTGCAAAATGACACTGTGTGTTTGATAAATAAACGTACAAACAGGTGGTAATGAAATTTGAAGTCGTGTTATGATTATAAAACTTTTTTATTCTGGTGTGATAAATAACTTGGTCAAATTTGTTTTTGAATATATAAATATTATGCTACAGTAAGATAATAAATAAGAATTAATAAGGTAAATAATGTACATGATAATTATGGTTATCAGGTATCAGGTATTTTATTGTGTGTTTTTGGTACCATTGTTTATATATGATATTCAGTATTTTAGTGTGTATCATATGGTTTGGCACAATGATACATTCCATTAGATAAAAAAAAAAAAAAATTGTTGAGGTTATTGTGTACTTTAGAATGATATAAATCATGGATAATGGAATTTTATATAATTAAACTTGTGTAATGCTTGTTTTTGTTATGCTTTATGAAATATACCGTAAATAACTTTCCTTTAAAAAAAATAATACCAATCATATGATTAGGCTATTCCAATTTACCTAAATATTTTGTAAATTTAAGGATTAGAGTGAACATATTGTACATATACATATGGTTTAAATCAATGTATCAGGTATGTTTAGTGTGTGTTTGGACATATGTTATCATTTGGTTTGGCAGTGTCTCATCTCGATTAAATAAAAATTTACAAAATATTTAGGTCTATGTTTAATTATAAAATACATGGTGATTATAATTTATTAAATGCTTTAAACTGGTTTTGGAAGTATTATTATTATGTCATGTTTAATTAAAAATTTTAAAAAATCTTCTATGTCTATCATTTGATATTTATTATTTTTCAAACAAACCAAATTGGTTACTAATGTGAAAAAATAATATTCATGTAAAAATGACAAAACCAAAAAAATAACATTAAAAAAGATAAAATAGGTGTTAAATAACTATAAAAATAATAAATATAACCTGAAAAAACATTTGTTTTATCATGAAATGCTTACACTAGTGAACTAAAATTTCTTCTTGGGTGTGTGTGACTACGCCCTGGATTTTGGTGGCTATCATTGTCGCTAACATATCCGCACGTAGCCCTTCTCACTTCCATAACTCCACAGCAATGTCCTATCTTTGACGAGGTAATTAGGATTAAAATCAGATAAGATATATTGATTTGGTCATGATATCTAGGCACATGCAGAGTAACATATACCCACAGTCTCTACAAAAACTACAGATAAATTAAAAACTTAATGATTACATCAAAAGGCAAATGAAAAATCTGATACTTACAAGCTATCGCTTTCCTGTGTAGGGATGTCTTGTGAAAATTCTATCATGAAAGGGAACTTGAGGCTCCAGAAGTGAGCCATTATTGTTGTCTTTAATGTTACAATCAGGCAAAAATTTGGCGTCATGTTCTTCAAAAAATCCCTGTAAGTAGGTATGAAGGAAGAATTAGACAACATCTGATCTCATGAGGAATTGTTTGTTTCCTTGTGCTAATTGATGAGTCAAAAACCCTTTCAACATGTTTTTCAACTCAAAAAAATCCAAAACCCAATGGACTTCTGATCACAGTTTAATTGGGATGTAGACCTCATCACAGATGCCATGGTAAAGAAGTGGTTATTCCAAAAAACCCTTTGATGATGTTAATTATTGACCTCTCCTGTACGATACAATGACGCGCGATCAATATGTCTTGTGTGTAAGACTATCATCATCATCAGTAATGGTATATCTAGTCATAACAGTTTTTTGACAGATGACATGAACAAACAGTTGGGTTGTGTGATCTATATTGATCCCTGTTGCAAGTTTGATTTTTTACGAAGGTAGTAAAAAATCAAATCGATGTGTATAACAAAATGAAACCAAGAGTAAGAAATTTTTACATAATAAACAATATAAAAAAGAAATATATTATGTGAAATATAGGATGATACTTTTGAAAAATTACTCGTATGATACTTATAAAAGAATGTATCATTTGCTAATAAATAGTAGATACTTATACAGAATGTATCATGATGTTATAATATAGTGATGAATGCTACATATTCATAAATAGTTTAATATTTTACCTCATCAGAACAACATTTGTTTGGCTGTGGACATGGGCATAAAAACACAATTACTTGTTCTTGGAAAAGCAAAAACAAAGTCCATCATCGTAAATCCCAAAAGAACGAAGATCATTTATGCTGTATTATCGTCCGATGGGTTCTGCATATCTGATAAATAAGTTTCAAGTATGTACATAAATACATAACACCTGACTTATTACGTTTTATATAATAAGTATATATGAATTAATGTATATAAAATGATTACTCCTAAACTGAGAAAAAAAACATGTACAAACTTACTTATGTTTATGATTTTTTAGACAGCCCCTCAACAACCAATAATGTAATCCTCAATAAGGTTCAGCGAAACTTATCTTGCAATGCCACATCCTTCGACGGGAAATGGAGTCGAGCCAAATCTTCAATTTTATTTCCCTTCTCGCTTGACACAAAAAGAAGTTACAAATATGGAGATTGAACCTTCTCGAGGCCATTCTATTCTATGCGCAGGAGTGAAGCATCAGTTTTAACACAATCCCCCCCCCCCCCTCCGTTATTGGAATATCAGTGGGTAATTGACTGTCGGTCAACAGGTACTGGATGCTAGTTATATTCTGTGGATCGTAGAAATAATGGCTAGCATTGGTAGATCTTTCCCAAATCTTTGATAATGCGCATATATTGCTGCTTGAGTTGATGGCGATATGTTGTTGAAGTTGAGAATCATGTATATATTGAAGTAATGATTTTTAGAATCAATTTGGCGTAATGAAATGTGTGTCAAAGTTAAAAATTAAAAATGTACCGAGGAATAGTGTTGTTTTTTCGGGCCACACACATGCGGGATGTTGTGATGAACAATTGTCAACAAACGGCTGGCCAGATATGTTCTTTAATCTTGGTCGATGATGTGCGTCACCTCCTGAATATGCAGTTTGGAAATAAAAACCTGTTTAAAATAATTTGTGCTGATACGTAACATGGGATTACATCCCACATGATACATAGATAAGTAAATATGCATTGTACATGGACATATATAAAATGATTTAACAAAAAATGATCACGATACAAAGCATTGACTATATGTGCATTGCATGCACAACATAACAATGATCATACACATTACACTGGATTATCTGACTATTTGTTCCACCCTATTTACGGAAAAACACCAAACATCCAATCCGACAATCCCTGCATCATCGAACGATATGACGGTGCTCAACCATTTTTAGAGAAAAACCCACCACCATCCTCACTACGCCCACCAATTATCATCGAGAGTCAACTGGTATTTGCTGCCGAGTTGGTTGTCAGACTGAAAAGGTGATGGTATCAGCCTGAAAATTGATGTTCTCTTTGCTAATAGATTGCATCAGAGGGATGATTTGCTTTTATCAAAATAAAAATCAGTTCTCACATTTCTGTCAACCTAAAAATTGTAGATTTTTTTGTTTTTTAAAACCATTCTAGGATAAATTAAAAGTTTGTTACCAAAAAAAAAAATAAATTTACACGTAAGTTTCAAATGTCTTTCAACTCTTCATACTGAGGAATATATTGTTGACATTTGTGAATCTACATATCCATGAAACTCAGCAGCGGTTCTGAGAAACGTTGGAACAGAACCATGTACATCAGACAGCCGTTCGGGAATTGTGACACAGAACCATGTACATCATCAGCATTCGAATGTTGAGCAGGGATTGGACATGAAAAACATGTAAATCATCATCCGTGTCCGGAGACACATTTGATTGATTCAGGCTGTTTTATGTTCTGACACTTCTTTTTTTGAATCATCGATTTTTTTCTTTCTTTTTGGCGGTGGTGGAGGAGATGATTCAGACACTCTCGAATATGTCCTCACATAACTGTTCGGGCGGTTTTGTGGAGAAATAATCTAATCATCTTCATCGTTTGGTTGTACTAATGGTATTGATGTAGAATGAGCATCGTTCAAACTGAGCAATATAAAAGCTTCAATTCCTCTGCTGTTGGGACATGTTTGAACCATGCAGTCTAATTATCACCAAACACATAAGATAATTTAACTGTTAGAGACAATATAAATTCATATGTATCACAAAGACATAAATTTACAACGGGGTATTCCATATACAAAAAACAATTTTACCTCTTGGAAATGGTAGACATAAGCATTTCAAACTTTGACTTTTAAGACACAAAACTATCCAATTGACTATTCTGGGATGCTATTGCGTTTCTCTCACAGCTATTTTGAATTTTAAATTGGATGCACATTGTAGATCCCAACATTTAGTGGCCTATGGCATCCCATATCATCGCGTACAAATTTTTACACCGTCAAAAATCTGTCTAAGTTGAACCCCATTTAGTTTGGAAAATGATAGTGACCCAAGGAAAATGTGGTATTACATCGTAAACCATTAGAAAGTCGACAATACGATACTCGCTGTATTATCAAGAGAGCTAATACAAATGTCTGAATAAAGAACAGTTATAGAATTTGGAGTGCACACCTGATTGCTCTCCCAAGTACCCATCTTAAACTTTGAAATAGTGATGCTTGGTAATAACTATGACTGCACCAGGGCAATACTTTTTAAAAAGCATACAATCAGATGTTATGGGTATTTGAAAATCATGGCTATTTCCTCTGACCATTAAGTCCTGTTAATAATGCAACTTCATCTATACCAAATTTCAGGACACACCCGTTGGAATGTCTAATGCAACACAGTAGGGTGCTTGGTTCCAATTCTAAAAGAATAAGCACTAGTATTTGTCCTGGAACATTACTTTAGAAATGTCTAAAAAGGGTCCAAAAATTGTATCCTTAAACATTTGGAAAACATTGTCCCTACGTATTTTTCAAAGTCCTTGGAAATTGTTGTTAAATGACAGCAAACCTTAGGGATGTGTGTATCTTTTTAACTTGTACTTCAGTGGCTGAATTTAAAAATAAAACCGCAAATTAACCGATATAGAAATAGAAACTACTAAAAAAAACAACGAATAACTTATGATACATTGTTGCAGTTTTCAGATTTCATACTACATTAAAAACATGTGATACATGTCTATAAAACATGTATCAGTGAATTAAAATAAAACATTATAAACATGTGATAATGTCCTAATACATGTATCATAAACAAAGACTAAGCACATACACAAACGCATCTATATGTATCATCCATATATCTGATGAATCATTAGTAAAACTTAGTGATGATACATGAAACAAAATTTCAAAACATGTATCAGTACATAAACAAACAATAATACCCTTACTGATACATGATATTCATTCAGGAATTCATACTACATGAAAAACATGGATACATAGTACTTACATGTATCAGTACATGACTAAAAATGTTACACACAGATTCTACATGTCTCATCAAGCACAGTTTATGCCTTACTACACTATTGCATGATACATATAATAATTTTCAAAAACTTTAATGATACAATAACAAAGTATGAAAAAAAAAAAAATTCACGTATCAGTTGATCCATCTTACAAAAAACCACTATACACCCGTTTCAAACGATATCAGCAAGCACACTTGATATCCTTAAAAATTTTACTAATTTAAAACACCATTTTTAAGTACAAAAATACTAACCCCGCGTCATGTAGGCCTAACAAAACAGGTTTGCTGCTTCTTTTTTCCTTTTTTGTTGATTTTTTACAACCTTGATGTTTCGCCAAGGTCTTTGTTTGAATCCTTTGAAGATTCATAGGATCATGCAAAGACTTTTTCTATTTTTTTCCAATTATCAATCGTCGGACCATATTATCCTTCTATTAATTGACGGACCATTTACTATGATGTACATAGAACAATTAACAAAAACAAAAAAAGAGGAAGAATATACAACATGATTGATGGATTAACTATAAAAGGGTCTGGTTTCATACGATTCAAGATAGGAAGAAAATAGTCGAGAATATGGATTAAGGTTACAAGAAGGAAAATAAAAAAATATGTTGGGTGAGAAGATTCAACACAGTAGGCCGAAAGCGTGGAACTGAAGACGATTAAGGAAAAAAAGGAAGTGAAGTGACGTTGGTAAGAACAAAAGGGTAGGACGGCATGAGTTACACCTGATCCTGATTTTTTGAATTTTGAAATCAAAATTTAAAAATGTTCTTTATTTAAATTTAATTAAATTTATTAATCAAAATCAAAAAGTGATTAAAAGGTTGAGTGTTAAATGCCGATAAAGTAAAATTAAAAAATGATTTAAGAGGTTGAGTGTTTTAATGGAGAAAAATAGGCATTCAATTGGGTAAATGGGTATTATAGGAAAGAGAGTGAATGTATCTAAAAACTACACTAAAAATAAAAAAAATAGCGGAAGTATGTAATATGCTAAAAAAAGTGAGGGAAAAATTGGAGAATAAAACTCGATAGTTGTGTATTTAAGTTATTTTTTCATTAAATTACACTGCCTATAATTATGAGGAAACATGTTCATAACTGATCCATATTAAACTTATCGTGATATGTCTTAAAGTTCGTATAATCTTGATCTCTTAAAATCTTGTCTTTCATGTTAATTTTTTGTTAATTGATTAATAATGAATTAGTCACCATGCTGTGATTTTTTGAATAATATTATTTTTGAGCGTGCTTAATAATTTTATATAATAATTTAATTTTTTATAGGTTACCTGGTTAGATGTTAATAATTCTTTTATGTCAATAATTTTTTAGCATGTATTGTCACATAGAATTCATGCCTAAGGATTAAAAATACTTTATATGTCATTTGGAGTTAGAAAATCATGTCTATAGGTGACGTTCTAATGTTTTGACTTTTCGAACACCTAGAAATCCTATTTATAGGCTTTGAAATAATTTTCAGTAATTGAAATAAAATTTGTTGTGCACATTTTCTACCACTTTTGAAAAAATAAATCAACTAATATTACTGCTATGACTAATAACAAGATTTACCACTTAAAGTAATTTCTGGACTAATAATCGAATATGCTATTGTTATTTAAAATAACAATAAAAATAAATATCATATCCTACATTTATATTTCATAGTGATAATCTTTTCATAATTTGTTGTCTACATTAATGGTGAGGAAGGTAATATTGGTGAGGAAGGTCAATATGCTATTTACTTAGTTACTTATTGCAAGATTGGTCATCAAATTCAAGAATTTTGAGTTGACTCCAACACTTGAGGAAATCAGCGGATTTATTGACCTTCCTCACCAATATTGCCAAATGATCGTACCAGATAGGCAATTACAAAAGAAGCTCTTGAAAAGTCTAGGGATGAGGCGTAATCTGAATATATATTATCTAGATTCTCGATGTATTTCGATGGAATTTTAGTATTCATGCTTTTGTGAAAAAATGGGCATAAAAATTTCAATGCAGAGTTTGGTTGTTCTATTTATAGTGGCAGTAATATCTTCTAAGAGCTTTCGTCATCGCACTATTGGGCTCCTTAGTCTTCCCTATGAAAGAAAGGAAAATTAGTACTAATCTAGGTTATGTGGTGCAAATGTTAGCTCAAGGGGGACCAAATCCTTGGAAGACTATAGTGCCTGTGATTCTTGTAAATATAATAAGGGTTTTGATTGCATGTGCTAATGGTAAAAGATATTTTGAAGGAGCAATTATGGGCCACTGAACATTGTTATAAGCGAGATAACTTGTTAGACATCTTGAGTTACATGGGAAATACAATATTCTGTCATCCCATGGGGATGAAGCATTTTCTTGCACATTTGGGAACTGAAGATTGGTTCATGTACCTAAGAGAGCTTTTCGGAGATCAAATCCGATGAAATTAGCAGTGATTGTGTCTTGGTCATGTCATGGTTATGGGTCATGAGCTATATTTAATCAAGCTTATTGGACTTAAAGGGGTCCAACTATACGCATCTCTTCAAGTCCTCCGGAGTTTTGGAAAAGTCCAAATGATGCCCTTACATTCACATATGGGCACTGGGGTATACAATTTTGACCCACCAATGCAGACATCCAACTAGCCAGCAATGAAGATAACGGAAGAGAGTCTGTAGTCCTTCACGAGATCACCCAAAACACCAAACGCACGATGAACACCTGTTGCACGCCGCTGAAGTCACTGAGTGTCATGGATCGTGGGGGTGTGTGTTAGGCGTAGAGAGGACTTAAGTGAAGGAGCCCTTCCCGTATTTTGTGATGAAATGGAAAGAAGATGGGCCCATAATCTTCTAATCAATGACTATGACATGAACTCGGAAATGAAAGAGAAAATTGCACCAAACATTGGAGACCAGCATGATTGAGGTTTTTTTTAAATGTTGTTTCCCATATGTTATCCCTATCCCTTTAGATTATTTATCGTTTTAGTTTGGTTTGATGTAATAAATTGAATAAATGAAAATCGTTTTATTATTTCTCTAACTATTAACTCCAATTGTCAAAAGAGACTCGAATTAATTATTGTGCATCACTTATTTGTCGTCTTATGCCTACCTTTAATTCAATGAGTTCCCATGCAATTATGGCGTTTATTTCAAACAATGTGTTGTTATTATTATATTATCCTAATCCCCTAAAATCATTTTCTATTGATCCTATTTTTTTCCCCATCCTAAGGTCGATATTTCCTTCATTCAGGCACATACACGGTCAAAAGGGACCCCCCTTCTTCTCCTTCTCCAAGAGCAAGTTGCAAACACAATGGTAAAATAGTTGACGACAACACCACTAATGAAAGGTTAGAAAGTTCTAAGGGAGGACAACTTCCAAGTTATATTGTTATAAGACTTGAGCGCAAGATTTTTGATTTGGAAGAAGAGGTAGCACATATGCGCGATTTGGCAAAGTTGTCTTTCTCTCTCAGAAACCAGTTTAAAGAAAATATAGACAATCCTCGTCACACTAACTAAAAAACCATGCCAAACAATCCTCCAACCAATATATCACGACCCGAACCCACTCATCCAAATATCTTCCCACAAATTCATCCTCAAAATACCCAAATGTCTTTTCACGATTACTACCAGCAAACCAAGTCAACCCTTCCGGAAACAACTCCTAATGCAAAACCTTCATATACTCTTGGAAATAACAACCTCAATCCGATATATGTAGAAACCTCTCTTGTAGCCCATGACCTCCATGAATTAGAGTCCTACCAGAAGGCTATTCTGATAAAAACTTTTACCGAGAGATTAGATATCTAGTCCAACATGGTGCAATTAGATAGATAGACCAATAGGGTGCAACATGTGGAATGAAGCAAGAGGTTAGGAGGAGTGAGCTACGAGGATATGTACATGCACCCTGATGTGGAATTACCTGAAGGATACAAGATTCAAAAGTTTGAGATGTTTAATGGCATTGAGGGTCCCAAATCCCACCAACGAATGTACTATGACAAAGTCTTACGGGTGGGGAGAGATGAGAATGTACTCACGAAATGATCAATGAGGAGTCTCACTGGGAGTCCCTACCATGGTATTTTAAGCAAGACCCTCGGAAATGGGTTGAGTGGGTGGACATGACAACAAACTTCATGAACATGTTTTGTATATATGTAGAAAATGCACCTGACTGATTCTACATTCAAAACTTGAAGAAGAAACCTAGCGAATCCTTCAGAGATTACGCCATAAGATGGAGATCTGAGGCGGCTAGGGTCGGACCTCTCGTGCAGGAATCCCAAATGAAAGACTACTTCATCAGCGCCCAAGAGCCATAATTTTATAACAGGATGATGCTAGTTAAATGATAAAATTAGGTGAAAGAATAGAGGAAGGCATAAAAAATAGGACTATAATCAACCTCAAGGCCTTGCAGGCCACTACCAAAGCTCTGCAATCCGACAAAATTGAAGAAATCAAAAGAAAATAGGTTTCGTAATGATGGCTCATGGAACCAAGACCCCTTTGTCGTACCAGGCAACAACATCTATCCCATATCCTCACACTTCAGACCCTCAACATACCTCAGCTCCACCACCTATATCTCCCGAACCCATGCCAGTATATTACAAAAATATTCCTTCTCAGTCTCCGCACCATTCAAATCCCGTCTGTAATGCCCAACCAATATACATCCAAGGTCCGCCGCCCACTCAAATGCCAAGTTACCAAAAAAGACCTCAATATGAAATAATACATGCAAAAAATTATACCCCTTTGGATAAACCCATAGCCCAGCATTATGAGAGACTGAAAAGGCTGACTATGTCACCCAAATTCCAGCATTACTTTTGGATATCCGTGCAAAACAGTACAACCCTAACAAGGTTTGTACATATCATTATGGGATGAAGGGTCACACTACCAAAGTTTGTAGAGCCTTGAAGGATAAGGTTGAAATGTTAATTGATACAAAAGTCATCCAACACAAGGATCCTACACCAAATGTTATAAATAATCCTCTTCCTAACCACCATATCAACATGGTAGAATTTGGTGATGTAAGGTATTGGGAAGAATCTGTCTGGATCCTCGAGACAGAAAAATCTATGACTGCCACTGCCCAAGCGCCAATGGTAGTACAAAGACGTGCTCTATTTGAGGTTGAGGTCGCTGCACCCAAACCCCTATTCACTGTTTATAGAGCATCTTTTGTGGTGCAGTATGATATTCATGTTGTCCATTTAGATTACAACAAAAAAATTAATAGTGGAAGAAAAAGATGTTGCATCAGAAGTGACCAGATACGGAAGAATTTACACTTCTGAAAGTTTGGTTCAAGGAAGTTCTAGCAAATCCAAGGCACCAACTTGAATATCAGGGTATATAGAAGAAATTTAAAGCTAAAGAGTACTCAATCATTGAGAATTTGAGTAAACCACACCCAAATATCAGTCCTGGCATTGCTACGATCTTCTGAAACTCATCCAGAATGCCCTTTGAAAGTCCTGGGTGAAGCCTATGTCCCATATAGTACCATTCATGGAGAGGTATCCCAAATGGTCTTGCAAGTTTTCAAGGCCTACAAAATATTTTCCAGAAATATGAGTTGCCACTTGAGGGAACAACCCACATTAAGGCTTTGTACATCTCAGTTCAGTATCAAGACAAGATGATCACCAAAGCTTTGGTTAATCTAGGCTCGAATTTGAATATTTTCCGTGTAACCACGTTGACAAAGTTGGGCGTGGATAGTGCAAAATTTCAAACATAGAAGATGAATGAGAGAGCATTTGAAGGCTCTAAGAGGGGTACTATTGGGGAAATAACCTTGGACATGCTCATTGGTCCTGCCACTTCACTTAACTTTCAAGGTCTTGGACATTCTCTCATCATATAACTTATTTTTTGGTCGTCCATGGATTCATATGGACGGAGCGGTTCCATCTACTATTCACCAATGCTTGAAGTTAGAATGGATATATTAATAGGTTTTAGTCCACGAAGAAAAATTACATCCTATATAAGCGATTATAGGAAAAAAACATATGGATGGTGAAATGTACCATATAGTGGAGTGGAAACATTGAAGTGCAACTTTGGTTTACCCAGAAGATCACCGATATGATCGCTTGGTTTGGTTTCGAGCTTGGGAAAGGTTTGGGAGCTGAATTGCAAGAGATAGTCAAACCTATACAACCTATTCGTCACTCCACCACTTTTTGCATGCGATATGGATACACTAACGAAGATTATTGATTGCAACCACCTAGAGATGCGTACTATTATCTATTGAACAAACCCATACCAACGTTGCATCAGTCATTTCATTCAACAAGTTTCATGGGTGGCATCACGGATGATCTTTTAGAAGACATGAAAGGATTATTGTTGAAAAAACAATAAGGGAAGGTTCGTAATGCCGTGATCAACGAGGAAGAGAATGGGGACCCTAGCGAAAGCAAGAAGGCAAAGAATAGTATCAACAACTGGACCTCAACTCCATCCAGACCTCATCGGGCATCTGGGTAGCTCTAGAAGATGTTTTTTATCTAGTTTTTTTAAAATAAAAAAGGGGTTTTCAATAAACAATTTTAGATTCCAATTTTTCTACTACTGCTTTCAAATGCTAATTTTATGGAAATTTAGAGTTTTTAATCAATAAAGTTCTTTTCCCACTCATTTAATATCCCTTATTTGTGCTTTATTCTTTACCCAGCAAAACCTGTTATAAAATGTTCAATTTGAGACTATGGCTTAAACGAGACTTCACACAACTTAGCATTAATGACCTAGACAAAGTCGAAGAAAGTGAGTTCCCTTAGGAATTAATTAGAAAGGTTGAGGAATTCGAGGAAAAACCCAATAAAAACTTGGTGGAAAAAAAGGTGGTAAATATGGGAAATTCAGAGATGACACAAGAGACCTGAGTAAGCATCCATATGATAGAAGATGACAAGAAAGAGTATACCGAGTTTCTCATGGAGAATAAGGATATTTTTGCATGGTCCTATGCAGACATGACAGGGCTAAGCGCTTCAATTGTAGCCTATTGACTACCCACTGATCCATCATGTCTCCATTGAAGCAGAACTAAGAAAATACAAGCCTCAGTTGAGTTTGAAAATCAAAGAAAAAGTATCAAATCAATTAGATGCTTGAATCCTTCAAGGGACAGAGTATCCAACCTGGCTTGCAAATGTCGTTCTAGTGCCCAAGAAAGTCGGTAATAATAGAGTTTATGTCGATTATCAGGATCTCAACAAGGATAGTCCTAAGGATAAATTTCTATTACGCAACATACACATCCTGATTGAAAACTGTGTTAAGCATGAAACAGAATAATTTATGGATTGCTTTGTCGGCTATCATCAAATTGAGATACACAAGGACGATGTTGAGAAAATTGCATTCATCACATCATGGGATGTGTACAACTACAAGGTAATGTCTTTTGGGCTAAAAAACACTAGGGTTATGTACATGAGGGCGATAACTACTTTGTTTCATGACTTGATCCACAAGGAAACTGAAATTTATGTGGATGAGGTCATTATCAAGTCAAAGGAAAGTTCAAATCATTTGATTTACTTGTGAATATTATTTTCCAGGCTAAGCAAGTACAATTTGAAGCTGAATCCAACAAAATGTGTCTTTGGTGTTCCTGCTGGAGAGAATTTAGGTTTCAATGTCAGTCATCGAGGTATAGAATTGGATCCATCAAAGATCAAAGCCTTCGGTGACCTTTCCCCGCCAAATAGTAAGAACAAGGTAATGAGATTCTTAGAACGACTTAACTACATTAGCCGCTTCATATCCCAATCTACTGATATTTGTGAGCCTATCTTCAAGATGTTAAAGGATGATACAGTGAAATGGACATATGAATGTCAATAGACATTTGACAAGATCAAAGATTATCCATCTTACCCTCCTGTGTTGGTTCCACCAGAGTAATAGTCCATTGTTGTTATACATATTAGTATTGGACAATGCTTTCAGTTTCATGTTGGGGCAACATGATGAAAAAGGAATAAAGGATCATGCGATATATTACATGAGCAAGAAGTTCACATCATATGAAGATAAATACTCTCTGTTGGAGCGCACTTGTTGTGCTCTAACCTTGGTCGCCCAAAAGTTGCAAAATTATCTCTCCTCGCACAATACTTATATGATTTTTAGGATGGACCCTTTGAAGTATATCCTTCAAAAGACCATACCCACATGTAAACTGGATAAATGACAGATATTATTGAGCGAGTTTTACATAGTATATGTTACCAAAAAGTAGTAAAAGCACATGCATAGTAGATCATATGGCAGATAATCTCGTGGACAATAATTATAGACCATTAAAGACCTACTTTGCGGATGAGGAAGTGACTTGTATAGGGGAAGACATTTTGGAAGAATATGATGGAGGGAGGATGTTCATTGAGGAAGCTAAAAATTTGAATGGGTTTGGTATCGGAGCTGTTTTGATATCACTAACCGGGAAACATTATCTGGTTTAAGCAAAATTCAAAATTCCTCTGTTCAAATAATATGGCCTAATATTAAGATTTCATATTGGGTCTTCGATGAGGGATTGACCTAAATGTCCAAGAAATACTAATAGTAAGGGATTTAGACCTTTTGATTCATCAAATTAGAGAGATTGGGCAACTAAAAATTGGAAGTTGTTAACATGCCTGGAGTGCGTGCATAGGTTGTGCAAAAGGTTCACCTAGATAGAATTCAAACATGCTCCAAGGATCCAAAATGAATTGCCAGATGCCTTATCCAATTTGGCTTCCATGATCAAACATCCTGATTGTAATTATATTGAACCTATTCATATCCACATATATAAGCAACCAACTTATTATTTCCGTGTTTAGGAAGATCCTGATGGAAAGCCTTGGTATAATGACATTCGAGAATACTTGAAGAGTGGTGAGTATATAGAAGATGCAACAAATTTACTAAAGCGTACAATTCAGAGGTTACCGACCTAATTCTTTTTTAGTGTAGAAAACCTGTATAAGAGGACTCCTGACTTAGGACTGCTAAGATGCGTCTAAGATGGAGAGGCTAGTAGGCTGGTTCAAGAGATACATGCAGGAACATGTGGCCCTCACATGAACGATTTTACATTTGCAAAGAAGATTCTAAGATCGGGATATTTTTTGCTAACTATGGAGACAGACTGCATTCACTATGTCCAGAAATGTCACCAATGTCAGACTCATGCAGATCTGATTAGAGTTCCTCCCAACGAACTCCAAGTAACTAGTTTACCTTGGACATTCGCAGCATGGGGATGAATTTCATTGGTCCAATCAAGCCAGCAACCTCTAATGGACACATATTTATTCTTGTTGCAATTGAGTAATTCACCAAGTGAGTCGAAGCCACCTTCTACAAATTAGTGACAAAGAAGGTTGTTGATGACATTGTCAAAAATAACATTATTTGTAGGTTTGGAATTCTAAAGTCAATCATTACTGACAATAGAACAAACGTAAATAGTGATATGACACTGTTTTAGAAGTTCAAGATCAGTCATCGAAATTCTACAACACATAGACCACAAATGAATGGGGTTGTTGAGGCAGAAAACAAGAACATCAAGATGATACTGCATAAGATGATCGATAATCATAGACATTGGCATGAAAATCTACCCTTTAAATTATTGGGGCCACGCCTTACTTTCTTGTTTATGGTAATGAAGATGTGATACCTGCTGTAGTAGAGATACCATCTTTAAGGAATATTTAAGAAGTAGAGTTGAGTGACGTTGAACGAGTACAAGTTCGGGCAGAGAATCTGACACTAATTGATGGAAGAAGAATTAACACCATTTCTCATGGCCAGCTCTATCAGAATAAAATGTCCAGATCTTTGAACAAGAAGATTAGACCCAGATATTTCTCACCTGTGCAACTATTTTTGAAGCGGATTTTCCCATATCAAGATGAAGGAATGGGTAAATTCTCACTGAACTGGAAAGGCCAATATATAGTCTCTTGGGTACTCATAGGCAGAGCCCTCATACTTTCAGAAATAGAGGGAGAAGTTTGTCCCAAACCGATCAACTCAGATTCAGTGAAGAGATATTACATCCAAAGTTCATTTCATGCTCTTTGTAATTTTAGAACTACGTAAGACCTGTTTCCCATTTGACATGGGATATGTAGGCACTCTTATGGGGTTAAGTCTTATTATCATAAAAAATTCATTTCCCTCCTTCTAACTTTAACTAGGACATAATTTTTGAGGGATTCTAAAAAATTCTATTAGAAGGAAATCTCTTACGAAATGATGATACTGGAGGTCCTCAAAAATTCTCTCAACAATTGTTTTCTGCACAAACCATGACTGGGGAAAATTTTTGTGAGGGTCTCAAAATTTCATTCAAAAGTGTATTTTCTCACAAATCAAGACTGGGCAGAATTTTTTAGAGGATCTCAAAAATTAAAAGCGGTCAAGCTACGATTTGAAACAAAATCAAACTAGTAGAAGTTCTACACTGAGCACAAAATTTTAGGGACCTTTAATTTTTGATGACATTCCGGAGGATATTATATTAGATGTCAAAGGGTTATTTTAATTCTGATATTCTAAAATTTAAGTTATTTTAATTATCAAATATATTATTCTACTGGTAGTATTTTAATTGGATGTCATTCCTTTAAATTTTCTCTAAATCTTTTAATTGTAGCCTATTTTGTTCTAAGTCATACCAACTCTAGCCTATTCAATTTCAATTTCAATCATTCTTTCATTTCAATTCTAGCCAAAGCAATTTCAATTTTGGCCAATCTTTAAATACAAATCAATAAACACCATCTATTAATCATAACCTTCGATCTCTTTATTAAAATTTCGGACCTCCATCTATTTTGAAATCGACGATTGAGGTTAAATATCCCATTTTCTAACCTAATTGAAGACAAAAAAGAGCCAAAAAATAACCTGATTCCAGTAATAAATGACTGCTCAGATCTCCAATCCCCCCCCCTTCACTCTCATCTTCTCCAAGCGCCAACAGACAGCAAGTCGACAAAGTACGACCACAATCGCTGGTGGGATCTGTCTCCCGCTCATTCCCTCATTTTTCTCTTCCCTCTTGCTCTCTCTCTCTCTCTCTCTTATTTCTTCTATATCCGGCGAGAGATTTCAGCACCAAAGACCATTGGCGAGCCTCCATCGATGGCAGTAGCACAGAATGAAGTACACCAACAACAGCCAATACCACCTCAACTCCGTTCTCTCCCAGAGGTCAGCAACGCACCTCCGACCCTCTCTTTATCCCCACTCTTCTCTTCTACTTTGCTCCCTCTCTTTGCCTCTCTTCTCCGGAGAAAACTAGTAACTCCAGTGCTCGGACCAATAGAAGCAAGGAGATGAGCATCAGCTGCCTGAAATAGCTCTGACTAGAGAGACCGTCCTGTCTCAATTCCTTTATATGGCAATGTTCGAGTTCGAATAGTGATCTCAACAGATCCTTCCAAGTAAGCTTTAATTTAAATTTTTTTAGGTGCCCGTTTTGATATTATGTAGAATATGACAGAAAGAAAATCTTGGCTTGTGAATGTTAGATTTTGATCTCGTTTCACTGTGGGTGCCACTTTACCCAAATCTTGGTGCTATTAGTGTTTGAGAGCTGGTATCTCGATTTGCACATGTTGGTCTAGAGTGCTGTTTATTTTACCAATATAGATCTTGATTTTGCAATAATATCTGTAAGCCTCTGTATGCAGGTATAAATTAGCTTAAAGATATATAAATTGGTTAATACTGATAAATTGTCTTATACATAATATATTTTATACATGTGATGGAGTCATCCGTTAATTTGTTTGATTTAGTTTTTGAGCATATTATGGAAATGAATAATGTTGACTACGCAATTATTATGTAACAACTTGTTCGTCGTTTTGGAGCTAGCAGAGTTAATTTCTGAAAATCATCGGCTGTGTCAGACGGATACACACAAGGACCTGTCATGGACACAGACGGGAGCCGTTCGAGGGTGTTTATCGTCAAAAACACTTAGAATTCGGGGAATCATTTTGAGGGTCACTGAGATCGGACTCCCGTGAATTCCGACGAAACATGGCAGGGACGGGACCGTTTTACGGGCTCGACGGACCGTAAAATCCTTTGCGAATTAATCTTGACCTTTTGACGGCGCGTGCAGGGAGGACCGTTCACAGGCGAGTGACCCTGATGGGTCAAGATTGTTATTAAAATAATTTTACGGGGGTTTTGGACTATTCCTCCTATAATATACAAAGTTAGTGGTAATGTAATAATTTATTTGACTTGGGGTTTTAAAACGAGAGAACCTTATAACAAGTACAGTGGGGGTATTTTATCAATATTTTAAGGTACTTAATATAATATACTAATTGGGGTAAAAGAAAGAGGGGTTTGAATAAGAAAAAGAAAAAGGAACAGAGAAGAGAGAGGCGAGAGAGGAAGGAGAGAGGGAAGAAAACGATCAATCTGAGAGAGAGGAGAATGCAGCTTTGGAAAGTCAAAATTGCTTATCGCAATTCTTCGGTTTGATGGTGGTAGGTTATGGTTTATGGATATTTCATAGTAAAACTCTTAAATAGCGATGATAGTATTGAGTAGTATTGATAAACCCTTGTATACGCTTAATGTTGTGCTGCATGAGGGGCAGGATATACTGGTGATAAATAAGCATGATGCGCGCTGTAGGTTGAATCTTAAACCTTCAAACCCTCTTTGTTAAATGTGATGCAGATGAAGTATAAAAGAAGGCTTGATGACTAAAGAATGAGGTTAGGGGATAGGGTGTCACGTTTCGGCAAAGGATAGTATATTAATGGATCGGGGTATGTCACGTTTCCGGCACCAGATAGTATAATGGATCGGGTGTCCACATTCCGGACACCAGGATAGTATTATGGCGGGGTCACGTTCTTGGCACCAAGGATGTAAAATGATCGGGTGTCAGACGGTTCGGCACCAGGATAGATTAATGGAATCGTTGTTGTCACGTTAAGACACCAAGCTAGTATGCAATGGATCGGGTGTCACGTTCGGGACAGGGCGGAACCAGGGATAGTATTAATGGATCGGGGCGTAACATTCCGACACCAGGATAGTAGGAATGGATCGGGTGTCTGTTTCACGACACCAGGGATCGTAGTAGTGGGCGGTGTCACGTTCCGACACCAGGGATAGGTATGATGAGGAGGAGTGGAGTGTCACGTTCCGGAAAAACCCGGAAACGTAAGCACCACCGGAATGGAATCTTGTGAATTATGTTATAATATCCTCAAAATAATGAACTAGTTCGCAAATGAATATGGTATGGAGGCTTGAGTCCTCATGGTGTGCTTGGCGTTACTGATCAAATGATTTTTGTACTGTTGGGCATGCACCTGTGAGTATGGTAGTGGATTCGATGATATTATCTAAGTATATATAGCTTTCTATTTGAGTTGGCCGATGATATCTTTCAGTAATGGTTTGTACTGACCCCTACTTGTAATTGTTTCTTGTTCTTTGTGGAGTGCTTGAAACGGCCATAACCTCACCAACCAGCAACTCTAGAGCAGTCGTAATCACGTGCAGATTCCAGGTGAGCTATTGTTCTAGCTTGGGACGGGATTTTTTTGTTTCAGTCTTGAGCCGTGAAGTTCTGCAATTGGACTAGATGTTTAGTTATTTAGCTTTTTAGATACTCGTAGATGTAGTAAATTTGATGGATAAGCTGTTCTTGTGAATGGATTGACTTTACCAGGTTTGGGGCTAGTTAATTGATAAATGTAGAAGTTACTTAAAGTTAAAATTGATTTCAGGTAATGGTTGTAAGTCTTCCGCATTTGTTATTCTTTGACCTATGTTAGCAACGTTGGGGTTAGATGGTTGGTTCGTTCATAGGAGAGTAAGTGTGGGTGCCCATCGCGACCCGTTGGGTGTGACAAATGAGTTATTCAACTATGGTAAGTTTGGCAATATTAATCGTTTCTTATTATTAAAATTTGGGATATATATACTATGATAGTACACCACACACACGTATGCGGTAGAATTGAGTTGATTGTGTTAAATTAATTAATATATGAGAAATTTTGAATGTAATTCCCTCTACCCTTTAGTAATTATGTCTAATTTATTTCATTGAATCAATTAATTTTTCTAAAATTATTCTTTCCTTGTTCATTTTACATGGTGTACTATGGTAAACTGAATTTTCCTACCTTAGTTAAAACTTGACTGATTGCTTACTTGTATATATTTTTGTAAAAAATAATATTGATTTTGCTATTCATTATTTAAAAAAATATTACTCTTCCTAATTTTTATCCTTACTTTTTTATATTTCATAATAAAATATTTTTTATAAATTTGATTTTGCTCTCCTCGTAGTTAAGGAAAATAATATATTACTTGATTCCTTGAAAATATTGTTTTTCTTTTATGTGTTCCCCCCTCTTTACTATATAAAATAGGACCCCCTCCCTTCATTTCTCATTCACTCACACTCTTGATATTGATTTACATTTTGTCAGAAAACAGCTCATCTCATTGCTCATTCACTCTCACTTTTGACATTGGCTGATACTCATAAAATACTGTCACTTTAAAACTAAAATATAATACTCTCTCCTCTAAAAAGATGAAGATTCTGGTAAGACTTTGAGCATTCTTTCTTGCTGTGTTAGTGTTGTGGATTGAAGACCTTACTAAACACTTCATTACCAATAAACATTTTTCATAATCGGTTAGTCCTCTTCATTATTTTAAATTTGGTTTTGCATAATTTTGATTGTTGTTGCGTGTTAGAAAATGAAACAAGAATGAAGCATCTAATTTAATTATCCTTTCCCTCGTGCGTGATCTGATAATATTCTATGAGTTCTTATGTATCGATTTTGAGTGGGTCGTTGTTTAGTATGCATATAGTAATGGGTTATTACGAATCTGTGTGCTTACGATTATTTTTCCATTTTATAATTAAGTGAACAAGAAGAAACACAAATTAAACAAAAACAACTCTTTAGTAAGATAGAAAATAACCTAGACTACCTTAAGAACAAGGAATAGATTTAAACAAAACCAAACTTTAAACGAGTTAAAAAAATATGATACTAAAGAAGAAAATTAGTTAATACATTTATAATACAAATATAAGAAAATACAGACAAAAACTTAGCATCCGAAACAGAGAGAGTTCTTTCATGATAGATCAATAGATCAGAAAAACACATGAGAGAAGCAATAAAATTAATAGCAAAAGAATAGTCCTCCCATGAGATTATAAAGAATTTAATCACAATCAAATTAGATTCAAATTAGATACCAACAGAATAATAGTAAAATAACCTGTATTACAACTAAATAATAAGATGATAAATAAAACACTTAAAGAAAAATTAGAAAGTAAAGAATTAGATACAACGGAATGAGGAAGAATTATAAGAAAAATTGAAATAAAAATAGAAATTACTCCTCAATACGAGAAAAAAAAAATTAAAAACAGAAAAAACTGGACATTTTCATAGATCAAGCAAGGAAAGACCAAGACCAAGTTACTCTCAGATATGCTAAGTAATAATTGTTATCAAGCAGTATAAATAAAAGACAAAAGAAGACGAGCAAAAAATCAAAATAGAATGAAAATAATAGATAAATAAAGATATAAAATCTTTCAAAAAAATAATTAAATTTATTATTCCCACAATTGATTTAACAATACAAACTCACAATCTCAACTAGATAGACATTATAGAGAAGAAAAGATTATCTGTGATTAGGGAAAACTTCTGTATCTTCGACCATAAAACTCTTGAGATCTGTAAAAGAAATAAAAAATGTTAAAAAAAGACTGTAATCATTTAGGATAAGTGGACTAGGAATTAAAGGATTAACTAGAAAAAATGGTTTACGAACAAAATGTTAATTTACAATATATGATAACAGGGATGGTCAGACATAAAAAAGGCATGATAGGATTAACAGAAATAGAGAGACTAATAATGGAGAATTTTTTCTACATAAGTCCAGGTTTTCTGATGAATTTAAATGAATTCGGGAAACCAAATAAGAATAGGAAAATCAAACTAAAGGCTCCGGAAGAGAAAAGAAATGCATAGATGGAAAGAATTATAATGTGTTGTAGGGATTATTAGGAAAAATGACAGGATAATAGTAACATAGCATTAAATTAAAAAATAAAAGATGTAGTTAGAAGTCATGGGAAATAAAGGGATTAAACTAAAAAAACCAT
Source organism: Solanum habrochaites (assembly GCA_027704765.1). NCBI lineage: Eukaryota > Viridiplantae > Streptophyta > Magnoliopsida > Solanales > Solanaceae > Solanum > Solanum habrochaites. The sequence continues at coordinate 8,059 of JAKWJA010001988.1, read as the reverse complement.
AAAAAAGTCCTGAGAATCTGAGGATTAGAATGGAAATTAGGAGGATTTTTAAAGAAGAAGACAGTATTAATACAAAGATACTCATTTCACTATATACAAATTCAAGGGGAGAACCTTCAATTAGATTATAGATTCTATATGAAGCTAAAAATGACTTTGAAGAAGAAGTATTGTAGAAGAAATTGCCTTTTAGAAGGAATGAATATAGAAATAATATTAGAAGAAGATTTTGCAGTTAGAGTAGTTTAGCTATAGAAAAAGCAAGAGAAGAAATAAGTAAAGATAAATAAGACTAGACTATTTACATGGAAAAGGATGGTAAATAAAAGACTTAAATTAGAACAATACAAATCTCATTTTAAACGCTGTGAACAAAGAATGATAATAAAGGATATGATTAGAAAAGAGTTTACCAAGGTTAAATTAGAAAATAGTAAATAGAATGACACAAATAAAAGGAATGATGGTGAATATCTGGATTTAGAACTATTACTACGTCAATAAGAATTAAGGAACCAGCAAGTTCTAGATCCATACAAAAGAACAATATGAACAAGGATATAATGCAGATAACTAGAACCCAGAGAAATATACCACGTAGAAGCGGCTATAGGCAAGGAGATACTCCAATACACAGAAGTTTAAACCAATGGGAAAAGAATGCCAATAGAAGAACCAAACAATACTCCAAGAAGAGGCAGTAAGGAAAAATTTAAATCTAGCGCACATGATCCACAAAGATGGAATTCAATAAGAGCTTAGAAAGGAATAGTAGTAGCAGACTTTAAAAAAATTAACAGAGCCGATGCTGAAACTATTGTATAAATACATTAGAGACATTCTTAGGAAATCAACTAAAGCTTCTAGGGCAGGATAATGAGATTCCCATCAGAATTTTCCGTATTTAGTATCCTTTAGGACCAAACCCATATAATTTGACAAATAAAATTACATACATGAAAAACAGGAGAGACCCAAATAGTGGATTAGTAGTCTACTAACGAAATGCAGTAGAGTAAAAAATCTAGAACAATTGAAAGTGAATAAGTAATTTTGGTAGTTATATAAAAAAATTTTTAAAATGATTATTTCTATTATTGTACAATTAGTGGAAACGCATTTGACCAAGACTAGGTAAAAAATTATGTTAACGAAACTACTCCAGAGCATTTAGGGAAGAGAAATAGAAGAAGATGGATTTAAAAGAGAAGGAGTAGTAGAACAAAACCTCAAGCTAAATGGTCATAGAAATAGAATACTCAAATATAATGGAAATATTACAAGAAAAATTGTACTAATCACGGCAAATACAAAAACAATTAAAGCAGAATTGAAAGTGAACAATGAATTTCTGTATAAGCACCATAATAATATACAACCCAAAATTATGATAGAAGTCAATATTAAAAAGAAAAAGTATATATAACACAATATAAACTCCCAAAATAATAAGAGATATAATAAAAAAAAGGATATTTTCTTGAAATCTTCGCCAGAAAACCATATTTGAATAGGCGATAGACATGTTAGAAAAATAAGAACAGATAGAAATTACCAAAAAAAAAATTAGAATTTGTAATGTGGAAGTATAGAACATTTAGCAAATACTTGTCCTAAAAGATATAATGCTAGACTAGAACGCTAAAGTAGTAGAAGAATTCATATGAAAGCATTTAGTAAATGTAGATGAATATATGTCAGATATGGAAGTATTTATTCTATAGTAAAAAGGTATTGATATAGGAAGGTAAACAAAGAGGAAGACTATTCTAATTCAAGAAGGAGAGAATTAATTAATGAAATAGGAATTAAGACAAACTAGACATAGTGACTTAAAATAAAAATCTTATGAAATATAATAGAATGTGAAACATAATTTTGAAAAAGATACAGGATTAGATAGTCATCCATGTAATTGGTGTTGTGTGGTGTCGATTGGTATCCAAGTAAATACAAAAGAGCAATGTAAAAAATGTTTTATAGAAGGATGTATAAGCGCGTATAGAGACACAATTAGGATAAAAATCAGAAACAAGAGGAGTACAAATAAAGAACCATTAAGAATTTTAAAAGTATTAGTATTAGAAGCAAAAGTAAAGAATGAAGAAGAAAGAATGAGAATTAGAAAAGGAAAGGGAATGGTGAAGAGCACAACTAGACAATTCAAGAGTTAATGACATGAAGAACTAATACTTTAATATGCAGTGAAGATAAAAATGTAAATTAATGTTAAAATCATTAGCAAAACTCACAAATTGAAAATATTGGGAGATAGCGACATTAAACATGAATCGATTCCGGAGTATTAAAAGTATTTAAATAAAAAAAATTGTACCTCCAGAATTAATAAAGACTGAGAAAACCACTTGCAGCGATGCAATGATGGATGGAACACATAAACATATCAAAAACTACATAGATAAAGCACAACTAAGATTTTCTAAATACTTGCTCAAGATTCTATAACAATACCTATAAAATTGATAAAAATGGGTAAGAATTAATATCAGGTAGATTTTGTGTAGGACTAGATTTAACTGATGGAATTAAGGAGGAACTTTGATAACCACAGATGAAATATTAGAGGAGTGATGAAAACTACAGACTTATTACTTCAGTTGTGACTCATAAAAATTTGATACTAACTTACGACATAAAAGAAAAATGTTGTTGGAATAAATTGTGAAAATAATATCGAATTTTGTGTACTAAAAATAATTGTGAATTATTTTCCGAAAAATATACTGAAATAGAAAAAGAAGACCAAAGACTTGATAAAAAACTATGTTTAATAGAAAATGAAACCAGCTATATAACTTTAAGACGGAATTCAAAAAATAGGAGAAATAAAAAATTCAGCAAGATCTAGATTAATATAGTAAAAATTTAGATGCAAACAAAAATAATAGAGGAAAAGCCTTTAAATATTGGGAAAAATAAATCATGAAGTATGTAAGTTAGATATAATAAACCCCAAAGTATATAATAATAGACAGCATAATAAAGCTACAAATCAGGATCTAGAATGACGATTTTAGAATACAAATTAAAAATTATTAGAATTAGGAAGGCCAAGAAAGATCTTCTACTCAAAAACATGAATCAAGCAGCCTTTATGCTAAGGACATCATAGTGAAATAATTAGAGGAATAATCTAGAAGGTTATAAAACTATAAAAGACTAATGATTAATACAGAACAGACGGAATATAAATACCTGATAAAAACAGGAGATAAATAAATAGAATACAAGGACAACTTGAATTTTTAGTAAATGCGTATTGTTAAATCGACGATATGTAAGATAAAAATGCCTCAGCCAGTATAGAATGGGAGCGCTTAACTGCCCTGAAGGACCTTTGAATGGTCTAGTAATTCCATTTGGGCTAAAAAACGAAGCCACCTCAATTTCCCAAAGAAAAATGGGATAAATATTGGAGATATAAAAAGATGTGTTTTTAGTATAGTTGATTATCCTAGTATTAGTAAAAATATAAAAGAACACTTAGGGCATTTACAACAGTTTTAGATATTTGTTAATAATGGGATAATAATTAGCAAAAAGAAAATGGAACGCTATGTAAAAAACTATATAAAATTTTTTAAGGAAAGTATTTTAGGAGAAGGGGAAAAAGTCCAAGATTACAACCTCATATTGCTAAAAAGCTTTAGACTAGAATGAGGCCAGACAAACTTAAAATAATTTAAGGATTTGAAAATTCTTAGGAATAATAAATACGCTAAACCTTTTATTAAACGACTTAGGAAGATAGCAGGGACCATTTATATTCTAAGACAGGACACTAAAGGAACAAAGAAACTGCAATATGATGCAAGATATAAAATTCGTACAAAAAATAAAAAAGATATAAAAAATATTCTGATCTGTAATATGCCACTAGAAACAAGATGTATTTAATAATAGAAACAGGATGGAGAAGCTTTGAAGGTTGGGTGCATATTAAAATGCACGCACCATATAATATAGTTCTAAACAGGAAGAACAAAATATGTCGCCTATCAAAGTGGAAAATTTTAAAGAAAAAAGGAATCAAAGCTAGATAGAGTGTGAAATTTAGTCGTAATATATGGTTCTAAATAGTTTTAGAATTTAGTTCTAAAGAAACCAGAAAGAAAAGTTAAGGAAAAACAGATTGTGAACCATAGTAAAATTCCAGTCAAAAAATTAATGATAAACTAGTAGTAGAAGAAGATGGTTAAATTTTTTAGATACCATATTATTTTCATTCTATAATTTTTGAACAATAAAGACGGAAATGATCATAATATTGCAGATCAATTATAGATTACTCATCAAAGTTTAAATTTACAAGATGAGACCCTACTACCAAGACAAAGGTAAAAGTTCACCTTCAACTCAAGATTTGGCGGACTCTTATCAACAGGACCACAATGCTAGCGAATTTACATTTTTAAATCATTTAGACACAAATCGATTGATGTTTAGATAGAAAGTTTGCAATTTGGACTAACAAAATTAATTGCATAGGGCCGTCACAATTGGACATTTCGAATTTCGTGACTGTCATAGACAACAACAGAATGTCGTATAGACAACATATGGATAACACAGTAATAAAAAACGACATATAAATATGTAATTGACAGTCTTGAAGTTTTTAAAGTTTAGGATATTATTTACGAATAAAATAAAGAAAATAGATTTAAATTTATGTAGTAATTCATGGTTAGCCAAATGGTGTTTTTCTCAACTATGGATTAGTTTAGAAGTTTTAGCTTCAATCAGAAAGTGTTCATAACCCTCTTTTCAAAGGTTTAAATGATTTTGGACAGAAAGCCTGAGAACGACTATGCTAGAGGCCTACTAGACCAAAGTAGGTATATTTCTCCAGTCTCAGCCAAAACCCACAGCATGATAAAATTCTTCTCACCCAGACAACATCGCAAAAAGACCCAGCAAAAGTTATATTTTGTGACCCTTGCTCTCCAGGAAAGAAGCATTTCAAGAGGCTTTACGAAATTGAAAATTGATGGCCTTAATGCAAAGAAAATTCGCCAAGCTCAGGAAAGATTGTAAAAATGGGAAAGACAAAGGTACGAAAAAGACTGTAAAAAAATCCGAAGATACTCAGGGTTTCCATCTCCCAAACAAAAATGGATGAGAGGGGTGACTGCCAATTTCCCCACTAAATGCTAAAGAAATCATTGTATCGTTGAAGATACAGCCTAGTTCGGTTCAAGGTAGGCCGTAAAGACTCTCAAACCTCTGACTGGCGTTGTCACATTGCCAAAAGTGAAAAAGAGAAGGCTAATCTTCCAGGAAGAAGATTTACAAACTTCATTCAACCAGATCAAGTAGAAGTAATTTAAAAATCCCAAAAAAGTATAGAACTTAGAATCATAAATAACCCCAAACTGTAGAAAAAACTACTTAAACAAAAAACAATTCCGGAATAAATACCAAAAACATAATAAAACCCAAGCCCAATACAAAGCCCAGTAGCAAGACAGATTACTACTCCAAGCCCAAAAATTATGATAATATATTAGACTCAATTGCGCAATTTGCCCAAAAGGACCAAATGATTGCATGATGACCGGAATGAGTTTTGCGTAGGCAAGAGATAAGATAGACACAGATAAGAATAGACAGATATCAATCTCCATATCAAATTCCACGGACCAATATTGTAAGAAGAGATAAGATAGACAGATATTAGTTTCCCTGTAACGACATGTTAGTCGTTTGAGCACGCAGTACCCCCCCCAGTAAACGTATTTTGCTGGTTTGGTAATAACTGTACTGAGTCGACAGAATCCCAACTGATGGACAGTCTGGGAACGACATGTAACGAACTCCTGTGTGTTTAGTCGTTTTGGAAGCAACAGAGTTATTCTGGAAAAAAAACTGGCTAGATGTGATCGGAGACGTGCCCACCACGATGGACCGTCAAGGGAACAAAGACGGACCGTCGTGGAGGGGGTCGTTTCACAAAACACTAGAAAAAAATCTCGAAGAATTGAAGGTACTGAATAATGCAACTCTCATGAAACGTCTGACGGAATGGCAGGACGGAGCTCCCTGTCGACAAGTGCTTCTCGACGGCCCGTCACAGGCCATCAATAAATCAAAGTTCTCTGTTGAATACGACACGGAAGCAGGAGGGATCGGCGCGGCGCGACGGCCCGTCAGGGCGACGTACAAGTCCCAGTGTCGCGGTGGTCGGATGTTCTTTACACGTTTTTAAGGGACGTTTTACTATTCCGCTTTCTTAATTATAAAGTTCTATGGGTTCAGTGTTAATAAGTCTAATTACTGGCGGGGGTTAAAAGATTGGTGGTAACCTTAAGTTAATTAGGGGTTATATGGCCATCTTTTATTGTTTAATTATAATAATTAGGGAAAATAAAGAGGGTTTTGAAATAAAGAAAAACAGAACAGAAAAAGGGGGCGGGCTGGGGAGCGAAAGTCGAACGAGAAAGAGGAGAAACGAGCAGGAGAAACAAAGCTGGAAATTGGCTTGCTTGGTTCACTAATCTTCGGTGGAGGTTAGGTTATGGTTGTATGTGTACGATATCGTAGTGAAACTCTTAATAGTGAATCTTAGGTGGTTTTAGTATTGTAACCCTGCTTAGTGCTTAAGTTGTATGCTTGCCTGTTATGATTATAAAATGTGATGATATTGGAAACAAAGTCATGATGAAGCTATTGAATCCCAAATCTTGAAAGAACCCTAATTCAGCATTGATATATATATTAAGATTAATGAGAAGGATGAGCCGTAGTAGACAAGAAGCTTGATAAATTATATAATGAGAATGATGAGTGCTTTAGTATGAAAGAAGGCTGATAAAATATATATAATGAGAGAATGATGCCTTGTGTTAAAAGAAGGATTGAGGAATTAGGGGATCGGGTTGTTTTGGCAGGGGGAGGCTGGTAGTCGCCACAAGAAGTTCTCCTGAGGTGAAACAGGATTTAGACTTGCAGGGACGGGGAGTGGCACGTCGACACCAGGATAAGTATAGGATGGGTGTTCCACCGTTCCAGTACCAGGGAAGAACGTTGAGAATACAGGGAGCCAAAGATAGGAAGAAAGACCAGGAAAGGAAACAACAGTATGAAGTTCACGTTACAGACACAAGGGATAGTTATGGATTCGGGTTGCACGTTTCCTGGCAAAGAGATTCCCTGGTGGTACCAGGCATTAGAATAGTAGAATATGAGGCATCGTGGGGTTTGCCATCGTCCGGTACCAGGATTAGATATAAGGACGGGCGATGTCCGTTCCGACACCAGGAGATAGAATAGAATATGGAATCGGGGACAAATTCGTCCGGTGGTACAAGGATTAGAATATGAGGATCGAGAGGTCCGTTCCGACACAAGATAGAAAATGGACGGGTTGACACGTTTCCGGGGTACCAGGATAGAATGAGGATCGGGTTGAGCACGTTCCGAGGAACCAGGATAGAAATAGAGGATCGGCCATGAAATGAGGATAAAGATGCAGAGGAAAAAAGGAGTGTCAACGTCTCGACACAAGACGGAAGGAAAAGACGTAATGAATCTTGATAGATAATGAATTATACTCCAATCTTAATGAATTTAAGTACCAAAGGGCGGTATGGTAGTGAGGCTTGAGTCACTCATGTGTGAACTCGGTGTGTAGTTATTGTATGATTAATGTCTGGTTATTGCTACATGGTGAGTATTGTAGTTGATTACATATTATTGATATATTATGTTCCCTATTTTGAGTTGGCCGATGATATCTACTCAGTACGCATGTGGTTGTTACTGACCCCTACTTTCATGTTTCAGTACAGGTGTTATTTGTGAATAATGCACAAAAGTCTCTGTCAACTTCAACTCACAGCAGATTCTAGTAGTCTTCACTTCATCGAAATCAGGCGTGAGTTAATGGTCTGAGCTTGGACGGGGTATTTTCTTTTCAAGTCTTGATGGCCTGTGAACTGCGGCCATGGCTAGCTTTAGTTATTTGTTCTTAGACATTCTAGTAACGAAATTGAGATAGATGTTCTTGTGATGATGCAATTCAGATTTTGGAGAGGTG
>JAKWJA010001987.1:0-20174 GCA_027704765.1 Solanum habrochaites | reverse complement strand
AAGAACAAAGTTCATGTACTATGTGAAGAAGTTCTTTTGGGATGTAACCATACTTGTATAGGAGTTGTGCCGACTGGATTATTCGGCTTTGTGTTCCAGAATGTGAGATTTAGTGTGTTGGAGCATGCCATTCCTCGACCCTTTGTGGACATCCAAGTGGTATCCGAACCGGCTCATATGTATTACTCCTTTGGTGTTTTCACTATTAGCCAACTCTTCAGCAAGATGATCATGGTTTACTACAGCATGTGCAGATGGCCAACGGATGGCGGTATTTCAAGAAAGCAAGAGCTCTCGTCAAACCCCAATTCTTGTGATTGAGTTATATTTGATGTTTGGGGTATTGACTTTTGGGGACCTTTTCGTGAGTTCCATGGAATGGTGCATTTGTTAGCAGTTGATTCTGTATCTCAATGGGTCGTATCCATATCCCTCGCAAACATGAAGGGAAGAATGCACTACATTCTTGAATAGAATATAATTATCTCATTTTGGCCCACCAAGGGCCCATATTAGTGATGGTGGCTCCCACTCACATCAGAATTGGTTCAACAAAGGGTTATTGAAAATACGGGGGTTCCCATAATGTGGCCACTCCGTACCAGCCCTCAACTAGTGGGCAAGTGGAAGTGTCGAATCGGGGTGAGTCAAATAGATTGTGTCCAACAGTGAACACTAGTAGAACAATTGTTCAAGGAGGCTGATTATGCTCTTTGTTGGGCCTACGGACAGCATATAAACCCCCATAGCCGGTATGTCTCCATCCAACTTGTATTGGGAAAGCTTGTGATCTTCCGGTTGAGTTGGAGCATAAGCCATGTTGGCTATGCTAAGTTAAAAAGGGATTGGAGCGAAGCTGCAGAGCAACTTTAATGGGTTAATGAACTCGACGATTGACTTTCCTGAAAGCCTATGAAAGCTCTGCCCTATACAAGAAAGATGAAGAAGTACCATGACAACAACATTGAAAATGAGAGTTTATGGTCGGGGTTTTATTGTGCTTTTATTCATTTCGGTTTGCGCTGTTTCCAGCAAAGCGCAATCCAAATGGACTTGGTCCTTACTTGTTACCCAACTATTCCGTCCTCATTGAGCAGTTGACCCACCATCTTGTGATCGACGGGCGCTTTGTGCGCCACAGGTTTTGGGCTTCACCTACCACTCTACTATTTATATTTTTATGCATTAGGACAAGTGCATGCTTTGTGTTGGGGGTGGGGTAAATGGAAAGTGGTGTTAGGGTGAAGCCTGATTAATCCCAATTTTCACTATCCCTCTTTTGGGGTTTTCCTTGCCTATGTTTCTTTTTTCCCCAAAAGACGATTAGCTTTTTCTGTTTGACCGGCATGTTTATAACTTTTGTACATAGTTTTAATTCTACAACATTATGGCGTAAATATAAATCCTGTAAACTGGAACATGATGCATGCACTAGGCACTAGTAACTGATAATTGTGGTGGCTCTCACCATTAACATAGAAGTTACAACCATTGCATTACCCCTAGTCTTTAAATTCGAACTAGGTGTCTGAATCAACTCTTGTATAGTGATTGGATTCAATGAGGTGTGCTGGAAAATTGAATAAGTCCACTATTGGTACTGTACTTGCTAGACTTGTCTGTTCAATATAAACCATGCTTCTAGCCTCAAATACAGAAACCAAATGAAAGTTATCCTTCTTTGAGATCCAATAGTTAAGCTTAAATTACCTTTTTCGTTTTCCCTCACCCCAACGGATCTTTTCTTGGAACGAGTGTTTGGCCCTGGTCCCGCCTTGGACGATATCACCTCATCTTATGACAAAAGCATAGTTAGGGTGATACTTAAATTAAACACCTCATTATGGCCCTGAAATGACCCAATTTTTGGGTATTGTGTACCTGACTCATGGATAAGCCATGATTGAGGGTTGCTATTATAGAAATGCTCTGAAAAATGGTTTTGAAAGAACAAGGAGAGAGAAAGAACCAAGTAAATTGACTCACGAATTAGTTGAAGAAAGTAAAGAAAAGAAAAATACACAAGAAATACAAGCAAGAACAGAAGAGAGTCACTTACACAAATGAAATAAAGAGAGAAAATAGCAAGGTGAAATAAATGAGAAACTGGGTGAGATAAAATGATACAAGTGGAAGGTTTCGCCGATATGTCAAGGAGTGAAAAAGTCACTAAAAGTATCACTAAATATAACCCTACCTGACCCTGAGCTATGTTACTCTAGCCATAAGTCCCCTATCGTGATCCTAAGTGTTTTATCGCGAACTTAATGAATGGAATAAGGGCAAGCTTATGGCAATAGGTATGATGAGTGTGACTTTGTTCTGGAGTGAGTGTTGAAAAAGTAATCCTTATACTCACAACTAAATACATTGTGTTAAAAATGAGGATTTTTTTTTAAAGTGAGGACACTAGTTTTCAATACTCGGAATTGATAGCGCTCGGGTAAAATTGAGAGGATAGGTGTTATGCATGGTGAGTCTGGGTCATGTTCTGATCCCACATAATTCAAACCTAATAGGATCGCATGCATAGATTTGATGAGATTTAGGAATTGAATAGCCAATTTTTGCAAAGGATAAACCATGGATCTATTGTACAAATATTTTGTATTGGAGTCCTAGTGGTTCGCCTTGAAGGAAAAACAACGAATTTAAGTTGAGGGTGTTGATATACCGTGATTTCACGATTTATTAAGACTTTTTCCTTAATTTAAGTGTAGTCCAAAAGCCTTTTTATGCTAATTTTTATACAGTTGCTATTTATTTTGTTGCAGGAAAATATGTCCAAAGCTGATGCGGAGATTTTGAGCGAAAAATGCCAGACCAAATGCCACCTACGGAGCTTATGACGGTCCGTCGTGCTTGTGACGGTCCGTAGGTGGCACAGCGTATTGAAAGCTGCTAAAGGAAATGGGGAAGCTGACCAAGTGTGGGGTTCGAAGCTTGTGACGGTCCGTCATGTTTATGACATCCGTCCTGCAGGTTCGTCATGAAGTTCAGAGAAGTAATCCCAGTACCCATATTGCCAAGAGTTAGTGTTTTTGAAACGAAGGCCCTAGAGGACCGTTGTGCCTATGACGTCTTTCATACTTGCCTTCGAGGGTAATGCAGAAGAGCGCATAAGAAATTGCACAGTATGGGACGACGGATCCAGACGGCCGATCGTGACCATGACGATCCGTCCGCCGATGTCCGTCGCCCCAGCCGCGTTTTGGCCATTTCTAGAAAACAGAGTCTGTTTAAATTAGGTTTTTTTTTGATAAATAGGTGTCGAAAAACCGTGTTTTTAAGGTTAGACGCCAGATAGTTAGACTCTTAGATTGTTGAAACTCTGTATTGGTAACATTGAGTTGGTAGATTCCTTGATAATCATTAGACTTTTTGTGAGATTATTGATTACTTTTAGATGCTGGCAAGATGTTTTAGTGATTAATCAAGCCACACTCTTGATTTTTACTCCTTTCTCATGAAGTAAGTACATGAACTGAACTCTTATTTAATATATACTTGAATCTTGTGTTTATGGCTATGATCACTAATCCCTAACTAGGGTTGGTGGGAACCATAGGACAAATAATGAGATTAAACCCTAAACTAAAATAAAATTCTAGAATATGCCTTGCATATATTAAGAATCTTTCACTTTATGTTATCTTTTTACGTATGGCCAACATTAGAAATCTCCTTATAAATGCTACTTGACGGACAGGATTCAGATATAGGAAAAGAATTATTAACATAGATTAGTGTATCATATAATGGCCTAGTATTTTGATTTGGGCAACTAGGTATAACTTAGTCAAATATCAATCGATGCTTATATGAGTAAGGATAGGTTAGGATCGCACACCCGTAGCCAGCCAAGGTGGCTGAGTGCGATTTTCTAGATCCGGGTGACCATTCTTAGAAATACATACACTTCCCCCTTTGTCATTAAGGTGACGAAGGAAAGAATTGTTATAGTTAGAATTATCCAAGTTATGAACCTGTGGGAAACGTAACCTAGTTACTTTAATTAATTTGAATTAAAACCAACTATCAACGCTGTTTTAAGCGGCTCTTTCAAGTTCGTTATTGATTTTCACCATTTAGAAATAAAACCCCCTTTTCATGTTTTTACTTTCCAAGGCGTCATTGCCAAAAAATAGGTCATAACAGTTGAAAGTTAAGTCTAGACATTTTTCCTCATGGAAACGATCCCAACCTCCCCTAGTTGGGTTATTTCCTTGACACGATACCGCTTTACTATTCTTATGTGAAATTAAGTTTGAGCGTATCACAAGCGTGTCATGCCATGCATCTCCCTTTTGTTGCAACACACAGTCGGGGGGAGGGACGATGTTGGCAGTGGTAATTCCATCATCGCCCTTGGATGCAACACAAGCGAGACGACGTCAAACGTGGTACATCCATTATTGGCCCTTGGATAAGCACACATGATCGAAAGGTCGGCATGGGCATGCCCGCATGGCCCTTAGGAAGCACACACGGTCAGATGATGTGTGGGCGTGGTCCTTCCATAGCACCATTGGGCAGCCACCCTCGGTCAGCGACGTCGGGCATGAAATGAACATCTTTTCCCTTGGACATCACACACACATCGAACGCTTGGCCGTGGCATTTCCATATAGCCATGGACACAATACAGGGTCGGACGATCCTCGTGCGTGGATTGCCATCACCACCCTTGAAAACAACAGACATGGTCGGAGCTAGAACTACTTCCCTCCTTCTGTTTCATCCTCGCCTTTTCCTTCGCATCAACCAGCGATGACATCGTGCGTGGCCGCCATATCACCATCCACCCTTGGACCAACATAAACCTAGACTAAAACGTAAGGCATTTCTTGCCGTCATAGCCCTTGCCCCATCACACCCAGTAGGATACTTTGGGTGTTTCAGTCCATCATCACATCACCCTTGAGAACACACAGAGATGGAACCCGTCGGCGTTGCATTCCATCATCGCTTTGGACAGCACGCGCGGACAGACAACGTCAGGTGGGGTCCTGCCATCACCGCCCTTGGACAACACACACAAACGGTCGTACGACGTCGGGCGTGACATGTCATCACACCCTTGGACAGCACACAACAGTTGGCAACTTCGGCGTGTCCAGACTCACCACCGCCTATGAACAACACACCCGGTCGGGATCAACGTCCGGGCGTGGCATTGCCATCAAATCGACCAGCCCTTGGGCAGCACACAGCGGTTTGAACGAGACGGGTTGGGCTGCCATCATAGCCTTTGGACATTCAAACACGGTTTGAATGATATGAGGTGTGAATTGCCATCACCGCTTTGGACACACACACGGTCGAACGACATCGGGGTGCTTGATAATCACCGCCCTTCGATGCAACGCAGGTCGGACGACGTCGGTGGCGTGTCTGACAAATCACTGACCTTTGACAAACACACATGGTTCGCAACGTCGTCATGGCATGACATCACCGCCCAAATTGGACACACACACGTTCGGCCACGTCGGGCGTGGCATGCCATCACGCCCTTGGAACAACCACACTGTCCGGACAAAACATCGGGCGTGCAATTTACAACATCAACACCCTTGGTGCATACGCACGTTTCGGCACACGCGGGTGCGTTGCATAAAACACCTCCCTAGACAGCACACACGCACACGGTCGAAGACGTGGGCGTGGCATTAAACAGCACCCTCCCCTTGGAATCACACACGGTCGATTCTTCTTGCATGGCATGACAAACAATCACCGCCCTTTGGACTGCACGCCACAGTCGACACGTGCGGGCATTGCCTGCCAAATCACCACATCACACACCTCCTTTTACCTCACCCCCATGCAACGGTCGGGCAAGTCGGTATCCATGACATCCCACCCCTTGGACACACACACGGTCGCCAAAAACGTCCAGGCGTGGCTGCCATCAACCGTCCTTGGGCACAACACTTAAAACGACTTCGGGCGTGGCATGCCATCAACAACCCTTGGACTTCAAACACGGTTGAATGATTCAGGCGTGACATGCCGCATCAACCCCCCGGGCTTTGGAACCACACTACGGTTGACGACATCGATTGTGGCTTTATAATCACCCGCCATTAAAACTGCACGCACGGTCGGAACGACATCGGGCGTGTCATGTACAATCACTACTACTACACTGCCCTTGGACCAAACACACACGTTCGGCAACGTCATGGCGTGGCATTCAATCACCTGCCCTAAGACAACACACACGGTCTTACTACTGCCGTGCGGGCCATTACATTACATCACCACCTCCCTTGGACCTGCACGCACTGTCGGGGGACAACGTCGGGCGTGTGGCATAAAATCCCTCCCTGTGACAGCACACAGTCACGGTCGAATGACGGTCGGGCGTGTCCATACATCATCACCTATTCACCTTCACCTCCCTTGGAATGCACCACGGTCGATTACGTCTTGCATGGCATGAATCACCGCCCCTTGGACTGCGACTCACAGTTCGTACCACGTTCGGGTCTTTGCATGACATCACCGCCCTTTGGACAGAACAATCACAGTCGGCAATGTTTCGGGTCTCCATGACAATCAACCACCCTTGGGAACAGCACACAACGGTCGCAACGTCAGGCGTGGCCTGCCTCACCGCCCTTGTGCAGCAAACAGGTTAAACGACTTCGGGTTTGGTACTGACATCACCTTCCTTTGCGCAACTCATGGTCAATACGACGTCGGTCGTGGCATGCCACCATCACCACCCTTGTGACATCAACACGGTTCAGAGACGTCGAGCATCGTCATGACAATCACCGCCCTTGGATAGCACACACAGTCGTCGCGACGTCCGGGCGTGGCATGATATCACATCCCTTGGAATAGACACCACCACGGTCTAAACTACATAGTGCGTGGCATGCCATCATCGACTTTTGGCACCACAACACCGGTCAATGATTGTGGAGTGGCATGACATCACGCCTTTGGGACAAACCACAACTGGTAAGATGACGTTTCGGGCGTTGGGCATTAATGGTCACCCCCTGGACAGCACACAACGGTCGAACTACATCGGAGTGACATGCCATAAACCAAACCGCCTTCGGGACGGCACACACGTAGAACGAAGATGGGCCTGGCTTGACATCACCGCCCTTGGACAACACAAACGGTCGAATGACGTCGGGCGTGGCATTACATCACCACCCTTGGACAGCACACCTGGTCGAACGACGTCGGGCGTGACATGCCATCAATGCCCTTGGACAACACACATGGTCGAATGACGTCGGGCAATGCAATTAATATCACTGCCCTTGGAACAGCCACACGGTCGAACGAGTTCGGGCGTGACAATTCCATCACGCCTTTGGACGGCCACAACGGTCGAACGACGATGGGCGGGCTTTATTCACCGCCCTTGGACAGCGAGCACGTCCCGGGGTGGGGAACGACAATCTGGCATGTCATGACAGTCACTCCCTTGGCAGCACACCGGTGCGAAAACGTCAGCGTTGCATGAGATCACCGCCCCCTTGGAACAGCACACCCGGTCGGCAACGGTTAGGCGTGGCATGCCATCACCACCCTCCCTTGGACGCACACAGCTGTCAGACGACGTCGATAATGGCATGACATGCATCGCCCTTGGACACACACATGTCGGACAATGCCTCTGCGTGGCATGACATCACCTCCCTTGGACAGCACACACTGTCCGGAGACTCGGGCGGGCCATGCCCATCATCGCCTTTGGGCAGCCAAACGGTCGAATGATGTTGGGTGTGGCATGAAAAACATCACCGCCTTTGGAAAACACAACACGTCGAACGACGTCCGGGCGTACATTCCATCACCTGCGCATTTACAGCACCACGGTGTGAATTACGTCGGCGTGGCATGACATCACTCACTGCTTTGGACAAGCTCACACGGTTTAAAACATCGTCGTGGCATGCCATCATCGCCATTGGGAAGTACCACTTCTGACACGACGTCGGGCTTGCTGACATCATCACATCCACCGCCCTTTGTCCTGACGCTACGGTCGTACGACTCGGGCGTGTCCATGCCATCACCTCCCCTGGACAGGCACACAGGTCGACCGACGGTTCGGGTGGTGGCAAAAATTCCATCATCGCCTTTGGGTCAGCACACCGGTCGAATGATGTTTGGTGTGTCATAACATCACCCGCCCTTTGGAAAACACACACTTTGAACGCTTCGTCGTGAACATGTCCTCCACACCGCCTTTACGACGGTCAATCACACATACCACGGTTGATACGTCGGGCGTGGCATGACATCACTGCCTTTTGGACACTCACCTACTGTTACGTCGGTGTGGATGCCATCATCCCTTTTGGGTAAGTCAACACGGTCCGAACGACGTCGGCGTTGCAATGACATCCCCAGCCCTGACTGCACGCATAGGTCGGATGACGTTTTTGTGCGTGGCCATGACCATCACCGCCCTTGGAAAAGCACTCACATCGGACCAAACGCCGTGCGTTTAATGACCTCACCCCACCACCCATCACCCCGATCACCCTCCCCCAATCACCGCCTTGGATTAGTCACACAACATCGGGACCGTTGGCGTGGGGGTTCTGCACTCACAAACCCTTGTACAATCACATGGTCGGGCACGACATCGAGCGAGCATGACCATCACCACGTTGGAAACACACACTGTCGGACGACGTCGGGCGTGGCATGATTCTCACTGCCTGAACTGGCACGCAGGTCATACGATTCGGCGTGGGCATGACATCATCACCGCCATTGGACTGCACGCAACGATCGCGACGTCGGGTGTTCATAAATCACCGCCCTGGACTACACTGCACTGTCATGACGACGTCGGGCGTGGCATAAATCACCGCCCTTGGACAGCACACACGATCGGCAACGTCGGGCTGGGCTACAATCACCGCCCTTGGACCTGCCGCCGGTCAGGACGAAGTCGAACGTGGCATGAACATCACCGCCCTTGGACAGCACACATGGTCGGCCACCGTCGTGGTGGCATGACTCACCCCCTTGCACAGCACACAAATAGTCGTCAAGTCGGCATACATTACATCAATCTCACACACGCGCCTTGGAACGTACACACTGTCGGACACCGTTTGGGAGTGGCATAACATCACCGCCTGGGCATCACACCCAGGCGTTGGACCTACAAATCGTGATTGGCATAACATCACCGCCTTTGGACAGCACACATTACGGTCAAATGATGTCGGGCTGGGCATGTCATCATCGCCTTTGGGGGCAGCATACACGGTCGAACGACGTCGTTCCATGATGGTCAATGCCATCATAGCCCCTGGAAGGCAAAACACGTCAACGACCTCAAGCCATGAACATGCATCACCGCCTTAGTAGCACAGCGGTCGAAACGACGTTTTTGGCGTGCTTGACATCAAAAACCCTTGGACTGCACGCACGGTAGGAGACCGAACGTCGGAAATGGCATGACATCACCACCCTTGGAAAACCACACACGGTCGGGCAACGTCCCGGGCTTGGCATGACACCCCACGCTTTTGGCCCCAGAATAGCACCACGGTCGGCAAACTTCAAGGCTTGGCAGCCATCTACCTCCCTTGTGACAGCATACACGGTAGGACGACGTCGGGGCGTGGCTCCATCCATCATCCGCCTTTTGGGAAGCACACATGGTCGCATGATGTTGGTCGTGGAATGACATCACCGCCTTTGGACCACACACACGGGGTCAACTACGTTGGGCTTGGGAACAGCCAGTCACCGGCCTTTAGACAGGCCACACACACGTGTGATTACGTCGATCGTGTGTGCATGACATCACCTTTTTGGACAACACACCGACGACAACGTCGGTGTGTCGATGCCCTCATCGATCGCCTTTCAGAAGTACAGACCTAAACGACGTCGGTCATTGCCTGAAATCAATGCCCTTGGATGGCACTCACGGTCCCGGATGACGTTGTGCGTGGCATTACAATCACCCGCCCTTGGACAGCACCCCGGTCGGCAACTCGGGCGTGTAATGACAATCACCGCCCTTGAACAGCACACAAAGCGTCGGGAACGTCAGGCGTGACAATCCAATCACAACCCTTGGACAACACACAACCACCACTGTCCTAACGACATCGACGTGACATACGTCACAGCCGTTGGAAACCACACATGGGTCCGGGACGACGTCGGGCGGGCATGGAACAGTCACAAGCCAGTGGACTGCCAACGCACGTCATCGATGTCGGGTGTGGCATGACACACCGCCTTGGACCTGCCGCACGGTCCTAATGACATCGGGCGTGGCAATAAAATCACCGCCTGGACTACACGCACGTCAAACGACGTCGGGCGTGCATGAAATCACCCCCTTGGTCGCACATTAACTAATCGACAATGTCGGGCGTGGCATGACTCCTCTACCGCCTTGGACTGCACGCACGGTCGACGAAGTCTACCGTCGGCATGACATCACCGTCACCACCCTTGGACAGCACACATGGTCCGGCCACATCGGGCGTTGGCATGACATCCCCCGCCCTTGGACAGCACACATAGTGGGCAACGTCAGGCGTGACTACATCACCGCCCTTGGAACAGCACCACACGGTGACTACATCGGGATCTCTTTGTTTGGTTCAGTGCAACCTCACACCGCCTTTTGGACAGCACACACGGTCGAACAGACGTCGTGCGTCGGCAATGCCATCATCGCCTTTGGGATGACACACACGGTCGAATGATTTTGGGTTTGGCATGACATCACCCGCCTTTTGGAAGCACACAACAAAGCACGTCGAGCGACGGTCGGGCGTTACATGCCATCACCCGCCGTTAACAGCACACACGTGTGATTACGTCGGGCGTGACATGCATCACTCGCCTTTAGACAGCTCCACACCCACACGTTGAAAAACGTCCGTGTGGCATGCCATCATGCCTTTGGAAGAACACACTGTCTAACGACGTCGGGCGTTGCAATACCATCACCGCCCTTGGACTGCTGCAAAGGTCGGATGACGTTGTGCTTGGCATGACATCATCACCACCGCCGCTTGGAAGCACTCACGGTCGCCCAACGCCGTGTAGTGGCATGACGATCACCGCCCCCTTGACACACACAACATCGGGAACTTCGGCTTGGCATGCAATCACACCCTGGACCAAACACCACGGTCGGACGACGTCGACGAGGCAATGACATCACCGCCGTTGGCAAACACAACCACATGGTCGGATGACGTCGGGCGTGGCATGATATCACGGCCATTGGACTGCACGCAAGGTCATACGATGTCGGGTGTGGCATGACATCAACGCCATTGGACTGCACGCACGATCGAACGACGTTGGGCGTGGCATAAAATCACCGCCCTTGGACTACACGCATGGTCGGACGACGTCGGGCGTGGCATGAAATCACTTCCCTTGGACAGCAAACACGATTGGCAACGTCGGGCATGGCATGACATCACCGCCCTTGGACTACACGCACGGTCGGACGAAGTCGAGCGTGTCATGACATCACCGCCCTTGGACAGCACACATGGTCGGAAACGTCGGGTGTGGCATGACATCACCGCCCTTGCACAGCACACATAGTCGGCAATGTCAGGCGTGACATGACATCACCGCCCTTGGACAGTACACACTGTCGGACAACGTCGGGAGTGGCATGACATCACCGCCCTTGGGCAGCACACACGGTTGGGCTACATCGGGATGGGCATAACATCATCGCCTTTGGGCAGCATACACGGTCGAACGACGTCAGTCATGGCATGCCATCATAGCCCTTGGACGGCAAACACGGTCGAACGACATCAAGCGTGACATGCAATCACCGCCTTTGGATAGCACACGCGGTCGAACGACGTTTGGCGTGGCTTGACATCACTGCCCTTGGACTGCACGCACGGTAGGACGACGTCGGGAATGGCATGACATCACCGCACTTGGAAACCACACACGGTCGGCAACGTCGGGCGTGGCATGACATCACCGCCCTAGAATAGCACACACGGTCGGCAACGTCAGGCGTGGCATGCCATTACCTCCCTTGGACAGCATACAAGGTAGGACGACGTCAGGCGTGGCACGCCATCATCGCCTTTGGGAAGCACACATGGTCGAATGATATTGGGCATGGCATGATATCACCGCTTTTGGACAACACACACGGTCAAACGACGTCAGGCGTGACATCCTATCACCGCCTTTAGACAGCAAACACGGTGTGATTACGTCAAGCGTGGCATGACATCACCGCCTTTGGACAACACACACGGTCGAAAACGTCGGCGTGGCATGCCATCATTGCCTTTGGGAAGTACAGATGGTCGAACTACGTCGGGCGTTGCATGACATCAACGCCCTTGGACTGCACGCACGGTCGGATGACGTTGTGCGTGGCATTACATCACCGCCCTTGGACAGCACCCACGGTCGGCAACGTCGGGCGTGGCATGACATCACCGCCCTTGAACAGCACACAACGTCGGGAACGTCAGGCGTGGCATGCAATCACAACCCTTGGACAACACACACGGTCGGACGACGTCGAGCGTGGCATGACATCACCGCCGTTGGAAAACACACACGGTCGGACGACGTCGGGCGTGGCATGACATCACCGCCCTTGGACTGCACGCACGGTCGAACGACGTCGGGCGTGGCATAAAATCACCGCCCTTGGACTACACGCACGGTCAAACGACGTCGGGCGTGGCATGAAATCACCGCCCTTGGACAGCACACACGATCGGCAACGTCGAGCGTGGCATGACATCACCGCCCTTGGACAGCACGCACGGTCGGAAGAAGTCGAGCGTGGCATGACATCACCACCCTTGGACAGCACACATGGTCGGCAACATCGGGCGTGGCATGACATCACCGCCCTTGGACCGCACATATAGTGGGCAACGTCAGGCATGACATGACATCACCGCCCTTAGATAGCACACACGGTTGGACTACATCGGGATGGGCATAACATCACCGCCTTTGGATTGCACACACGGTCGAAATATGTCGGGCTTGGCATGTCATCATCGCCTTTGGGCAGCATACACGGTCAAACGACGTCGGTCATGGCATGCCATCATAGCCATTGGACGGCAAACACGGTCGAACGACGTCAAGCGTGACATGCAATCACTGCGTTTGGACAACACACGTGGTCGAACGACGTCTGGCGTGGCTTGACATCACTGCCCTTGGACTGCACGCACGGTAGGACGACGTCGGGCATGGCATAACATCACCTCCCTTGGACAGCACACACGGTCGGCAACGTCGGGCGTGGCATGCCATCACCACCCTTGGACAGCATACACGGTCGGACGACGTCGGGCTTGGCATGCCATCATCGGCTTTAGGGCAGCACAACGGTTGAGACGTAGTGTGTTGGCCCGCAATCCACCGCCTTGGATAGACACACGGTCGAAGAGTCAGGACGTGCATGACATCACCGCCCTTGGACATCACGCACGGTCGGATGCATTGGGTGTGGCATGACATCACCGCCCTTGGATAGCACCCACGGTCGGCAACGTCTAGCTTGGCATGACATCACCTGCCCTTGGACAGCATACACGGTCGGACGACGTGGGGCGTGGCATGCCATCATCTCCTTTGGGCAGCACACACGGTCGAATGATGTTGGGTGTGGCATGACATCACCGCCTTTGGACAACACACACGGTCGAACGACGTCGGGCGTGACATGCCATCACCGCCTTTAGATAGCACACACTGTGTGATTACGTCGGGCGTGGCATGACATTATCGCCTTTGAACAGCACATACGGTTGAAAACGTCAGCGTGGCAGGCCATCATCGCCTTTGGGAAGTACACACGGTCGAACGACGTCGGGCGTTGCATGACATCATCGCCCTTGGACTGCACGCACCGTCGGATGACGTTGTGCATGGCATTAGATCAACGCTCTTGGACAACACCCACGGTCGGCATTGTCGGGCGTGGCATGACATCACCTCCCTTGAACAGCACACAACGTCGGGAACGTCGGGCGTTGCATGCAATCACAACCCTTGGACAACACACACGGTCGGACGACGTCGAGCGTGGCATGACATCACCGCTCTTGGACAGCACACATGGTCGGCAACGTCGAGCGTGGCATGACATCACTGCCCTTGGACAATACACATTGTCGGACAACGTCGGGAGTGGCATGAAATCACCGCCCTTGGGCAGCACACATGGTTGGACTACATCGGGATGGGCATAACATCACCGCCTTTGGACAGCACACACGGTCGAACGATGTAGGGAGTGGCATGTCATCGCCTTTGGGCAGCATACACGGTCGAACGACGTCGGTCATGACATGCCATCATAGCCCTTTGACGGCAAACACAGTCGAACGACGTCAAGCGTGACATGAATCACCACCTTTGGACAGCACACGCAGTCGAACGACGTCTGGCGTGGCTTGACATCACTGCCCTTGGACTACACGCACGGTAGGACGACGTCGGGCGTGGCATGACATCACCGCCCTAAAACAGCACACACGGTCGGCAACGTCAGGCGTGTCATGCCATCACCTCCCATGGACATCATACATGGTCGGACGACGTCAGGCGTGGCATTCCATCATCGCTTTAGGGCAGCACGCACGGTTTGACGACGTCGGGCGTGGCATGACATCACCACCCTAGGACTGCCCGCACGGTCGGATGCATTGGGTGTGGCATGACATCACCGCCCTTGGACAGCACCCACGGTCGGCAATGTATAGCGTGGCAAGACATCACCGTCCTTCGACAGCACACAACGTCGGGAACCTCGGGCGTGGCATGCCATCACCGCTCTTGGAGAGCACACATGGTTGAACGACGTCAGGCGTGGCATGACATTACTGCCCTTGGACTGCACGCACGGTCAGACGAAGTCGAGCGTGGCATGACATCACCACCCTTGGACAGCACACATGGTCGGCAACGTCGGGCGTGGCATGACATCAGCGCCCTTGGACAGCACACATAGTCGGCAGCGTCAGGGCGAATGACATCACCACCCTTGGCAGTACACCACTGTCGGGAAAACGTAGGAGTGGATGACATCACCGCCTTGGGCAGCACACACGATGGACTACATCGGGAGGGGCATAACATCACCGCCTTTGGACAAAAACCACACCCACGGTCGAAGAGTCGGGCGTGGCCAGGTCATCGCCTGAAGGCAGCATACAAAGTACGAACGCCGTCGGTATGGCATGCCATCTAGCCCTGGGACTGGCAACACAGTCAGAACGAGTTTCAAGCGTGACATGACAATCAACGCCTTGACCCACACGCAGTCGAACGACGTCTGGCGTGGATTGACATCCCTGCCCTGGACTGCACCACGGTAGGAACGACGTCGGGCATGGAATGACAATCACCGCACCTTCGACAGCCACACACCGTCGGCCAAACGTCGGGCGTGGCATTGACATCACCCGCCCTAGAACAGACAAACACGGTCGGCAACGTCAGGCGTGGCATGCCATCACCTTCCTTGGACACATACCGGTCGGAAGACGTCGGGGAGTGATGCCATCATCGCTTTAGGGCAGCACCACGGTTTGACGACAGCGGGGTGGCCATGACTCACCGCCCTTGATAGACAACACGGCCGAACGAGTCAGACGTTTGCATGAATCAACACCCTTGGAACATCACGACGGTCGAATGCATTGGGTGTGGCATGACATCACCTCCCTTGGATAGCACCCACGGTCGGCAACGTCTAGCGTTGCATGACATCACCGCCCTTGGACAGCATACACGGTCAGACGACGTCGGGCGTGGCATGCCATCATTGCCTTTGGGCAGCACACATGGTCGAATGATGTTGGGTGTGGCATGACATCACCGCCTTTGGACAACACACACGGTCGAACGACGTCGGGCGTGACATGCCATCACCGCCTTTAGACAGCACACACAGTGTGATTACGTCGTGCATGGCATGACATCATCGCCTTTGGACAGCACATACGGTTGAAAATGTCGGCGTGGCATGCCATCATTGCCTTTGGGAAGTACACACGGTCGAACAACGTCGGGCGTTGCATGACATCATCGTCCTTTGAATGCACGCACGCTCGGATGACGTTGTGCGTGGAATGACATCAACGCCCTTGGACAACACCCACGGTCGGCAACGTCGGGCGTGGCATGACATCACCTCCCTTGAACAGCACACAACGTCGGGAACGTCGGGCGTGGCATGCAATCACAACCCTTGGACAACACACACGGTCGGACGATGTCGAGCGTGGCATGACATCACGGCCATTGGACTGCACGCACAGTCATACGATGTCGGGCGTGGCATGACATCATCGCCCTTGGACTGTACGTACGGTTGAACGACTTTGGGTGTGGCATAAAATCACCGCCCTTGGACTACACGCACGGTAGGACGACGTCGGGCGTGGCATTAAATCTCCGCCCTTGGACAGCACAAACGATCGGCAACGTCGGGCGTGGCATGACATCACTGCCCTTGGACTGCACGCACGATCGGACGAAGTCGAGCGTGGCATGACATCACCGCCCTTGAACAGTACACATGGTCGGCAACGTCGAGCGTGGCATGACATCACCGCCCTTGGACAACACACATAGTTGGCAGCGTCAGGCGTGACATGACATCACCGCCCTTGGACAGTACACACTATAGGACACCGGGGAGCGGCATGATCAACGCCCTGTGCAGCACAAACGGGGGACTAATCATGGATGGGCATACATCACCCGACCTTTGGACAGCACACACGGCGAACGATGGCGGGATGGCATGTCATCGGCCTTTGGGAAGCATACACGGGTCGAAACGACTTCGGTCATGGCATGACATCATAGCCCTTGGACGGCAAACACAGTCGAACGACGTCAAACATGACATGCAATCACCGCCTTTGGACAGCACACGCGGTCGAACGACGTCTGGCATGGCTTGACATCACTGCCCTTTGACTGCACGCACGGTAGGAAGACGTCGGGCATGGCATGACATCACCGCCCTTTGATATTACACACGGTCGGCAACCTCGGGCGTGGCATGACATCACCACCCTAGAACAGCACACACGGTCGGCAACGTCAGGCGTGGCATGCCATCAGCTCCCTTGGACGGCATACAC
Source organism: Solanum habrochaites (assembly GCA_027704765.1). Taxonomy (NCBI): domain Eukaryota; kingdom Viridiplantae; phylum Streptophyta; class Magnoliopsida; order Solanales; family Solanaceae; genus Solanum; species Solanum habrochaites. The sequence continues at coordinate 3,030 of JAKWJA010001987.1, read as the reverse complement.
GGTCGGACGACGTCGGGCGTGGCATGCCATCATCACTTTAGGGCAGCACGCATGGTTTTACGACGTCGGGCGTGACATGACATCAATGCCCTAGGACTGCACACACGGTCGAATTCATTGTGTGTGGCATGACATCACCGCCCTTGGATAGCACCCACGGTCGGCAACGTCTAGTGTGGCATGACATCACCGTCCTTGGACAACACACAACGTCGGGAACCTCAGGCGTGGCATGCCATCACCGCTCTTGGAGAGCACATACGGTCGAACGATGTCAGGAATGGCATGACATCACCGCCCTTGGACTGCACGCACGATCGGACGAAGTCGAGCGTGGCATGACATCACCGACCTTGGACAGCACAAATGGTCGGCAACGTCAAGCGTGGCATGACATTACCGCCCTTGGACAGCACACATAGTCGGCAGCCGTCAGGCGTGACATTGACATCACCACTTGGACAGTAAAAACTGTCGGACAAGTCGGGAGTGGCCATGAAATCACCCCCCCCCCCCACCCCCACCACCCCCCACCCAACCACTAAAACCCCCACCCCCCAACCCACCCCCCAACCCCCACCCCCCCCCCCCCCCCCCCCCCCCCACCCCCCCCACCCCCCCCCCCCCCCCCCCCACCCCCCCCCCCCCCCCCCCCCCCCCCCCCCCCCCCCCCCCCCCCCCCTCCGCCCTTGGGACAGCACACACGGTTGACTAATCGGGATGGGCATAACAGGACCGCCTTTGGAAAAACACACACGGTCGAACGATGGTCGGGCGTGGCATGTCATGCCTTTGGGCCAGCATACACGGGCGAAACAACATCGAATCATGGCTGAACATCATAGCCCTTTGGACGGCAAACACAGCGAACGCTCCAAAGTTACATGCAATCACGCCTTGGAAAGCACACGCGGTCGAACGACGTCTTGCAGGGCTTGGGAACATCACTTGCCCTTGGCCTGCACGCACGGTAGGGAAGACGGGGTTTAGCACGGGATGACATCACCGCTCTTTGATATCACCCACCGGTTCGGAACGTCAGGGTGGCATGACACACCGCCCTAGAACAGCAACACGGTCGGCAACGTCAGGGTGGCATGCCATCACCTCCTTGGCACAGCAACACGGTCGGACGACATCGGGCGTGGCCCCCATTTTGGCACCAAAAATCATCTCTTTAGGGCAGCACGCACGGTTTGACGACGTCGGGCGTGGCATGACTTCACCGCCCTTGGACTACACGCACGATTGGATGCATTGGGTCTGGCATGACATCACCGCCCTTGGACAGCACCCACGGTCGGCAACGTCTAGCGTGGCATGACATCACCGTCCTTGGACAGCACACAACGTCGGTAACCTCGGGCGTGGCATGCCATCACCGCTCTTGTATACCACACATGGTCGAACGACGTCGGGCGTGGAATGACATCACCGCCCTTGGACATCACACACAGTTGGACTACGTTGGGCGTGGCATGACATCACTGCGCTTTGACAGCACACACGGTCAGACGACGTCAGGCGTGGCATGATATCACCACTCTTGGGCAGCACACACGATCGGAATATGCGGGTGTGGCATGACATCACCGCATATGGACAGCACACACGGTCGAACAACGTCAGGCGTGGCATTCAATCATCGCCTTTGGGCAGCACACACGGTCAAACAACATTGGGCGTGGCAAGACATCACCGCCTTTGGACAGCTGACACGGTCGAACGACGTCGGGCATGACATACCATCTCTGCCTTTGGACAGCAAACTAGGTCGAACGACGTCAGGTGTGGCATGCCATCATCGCCGTTGGACAGCACACACGGTAGAATGACATCGAGCGTTGCATGACATCACCTCCTTTGGACTACATGCACGGTCAGACGACATCGCGCGTAGCATGACATCACCACCCTTGGACAACACACACGGTTGAATGACGTCGGGCGTTGCATTACATCAAGCCCTTGGACAACACACACAGTCGAACGACGTCGGGCGTGACATGCCATCACCGCCTTTGGACGACACACATAGTCGAACGATGACGGGCGTGACTTGACATCACCGCCCTGGGACTGCACGCAGGTGGGACGACATCGGGCGTGGCATGACATCACCTCCCTTGGACAAATCACACGGTCGACAACGTCAGGCGTGGCATGACATCACCTCCCTTGGACTGAACGCGCGGTCGGACGACATCGGGCGTGGCATGAAATCACCGCCCTTGGACAGTACACACGGTCGGATGACGTCGAACGTGGCATGATATCACCGCCCTTGGACAGCACACACGGTCGGCAACGTCGGGCGTGGCATGACATCACCGCCCTTGGACAGCACACAATGTCGGCAACGTCAGGCGTGGCATGACATCACCACCCATGGACAGCACACACGGTCGGCAACATCGGGCGTGGCATGACATCACCGCCCTTGGACAGCACACACGGTCGGCAACGTCGGGCGTGATATGCCATCACCGCCTTTGGACAGCACACACGGTCAGACGATGTCGGGCGTGGCATGACATCACCGCCCTTGGACAGCACACACGGTCGGACGACGTCAGGCGTGACATTCCATCAACGCATTTGGAATGCACACACGGTCGATAGATGTCGGGCATGGCTTGACATCACCGCCCTTGGACTGCACGCACGATTGGACGACGTCGGGCGTGGCATGACATAACCACCCTTGGACAACACACATGGTTGGAAACATAGGGCGTGGCATGACATCACCGCCCCTGGACAGCACACAGGGTCGGCAACGTCGGGCGTGGCATGACACACGCGCGCCTTGAGACAACACACATGGTCGGAACTTCCGCTGGCCTGCAATCACAACCTTGGAAAACATACCGGTGGACGACGTCGGGCGTGCATGACATCACCTCCCTTGGGAAAGCAGGCACCGTCAGACGACATCGTGCGTGTGTAGACATCCAAGTATTGGCTGCACGCACGGTCTGTAACGATGCAGGGAGTGTGGCATGACATTACCGCCCTTGGAGTGAACGC